>JABXWE010003849.1:0-28016 GCA_014611495.1 Limonius californicus
TTTTTTTATTTAATTTAACTTGCTTCAACTACAAGGTTATTAGCAATGTAACATTAAGTTATGTACAAGTTAGGAACATTTTAAGTAGTAGTACATATTAATAAAAAATATAATGAAAGGTTTAACTAAATTGTTTTCAGTAATCCAGTGTCCTGCAGGAAGGCGGCCATTCTCTGTGTAGTAGGGTTCGTGTTGTCCAGTGCTTTTTCAAGGGAGTTAGGAATTTGGAACTGTACTCTTGCGTTTTCGTAATTTCGGCAATCCAGTAGGAGGTGTTTTACTGTTAGTGGAACATTGCAGTTTTGGCACATTGGTTTCTGTTTTTGTTCTAATATATAGGAATGCGTTATTTTGGTGTGTCCGATTCTTAAACGAGTCAGAACGACCTGTTGTTGGCGGGACAGTGAGTGGGTTAGTAACTGTTCTTTGGTTTGTGGTTTGATTGGGAGTAATTTGCAATTGGAGGATTCCCATTCGAGTTGCCATTTCTTGTTGACGCAATGTTTATAAAACGATTTCAGATCTTCTTTAGATATTTTTTTGATGACTTGGGAGTTTTAACAAGTTATAGCTTTATTGGCTGCACGGTCGGCTGCTTCGTTTCCGGGAATACCCACGTGAGAGGGGACCCAGCACAGTAAGACAGTTTTCCCAATATGTTGAAGGGATGTTAGCTTTTCTTGGATTAGTGTAGCTATTTTGTTTTTTGTTTCGTGAGACTGAAGTTCTTGTAGAGCACTCAAAGAGTCTGATATTATCAAAAACTGGTTTTGTGACACTACTTCTGCTGTAAACACTGTGGCTTGAAGGATTGCGAAAAGTTCTCCGGAAAAAATGCTGGTTGCTGGTGGAAGTTGAAACATTGGTGTACTTGTGGGTGTTACTAGTGCGGACCCTACTCCTGCATTTGTTTTTGAAGCGTCGGTGTATATTAAAAGGTGATTTGGGAAACGATTAATTATTTCTTTAAAAGACGACCGGATGAAATTGTGGTTAGTTTCTTGCTTCAATATGTGGCACAGATCTCTGATTATATACGGTTTTAGTATAGTCCATTCAGGGGAAAGTAATTATTTTTGATAAGGCCTGTAAGTCAGTTTTAAATGTTTTAATTTAACTTGCCTTTTAAATTTTGACTTTTCCATACTCCCAGTATAACAATGTGTGGTGATTGCTAAACTTTATAATATTAATATTTAGTTGAGTACTATTTCCTATAATAGTAATGCAGAAGAAGAAAAGGAAATTAGGCACAATTGCTTGATATAATTCTTTCAGAAACACTTCTTAAAACATCATTGAAGGTTTCCCTAGAGTGGTTATTCAAAATCACCCAATTGTCATAAAATTTTAGGTGGTTTTAACAACTTCAGGTTTGGTAGAAAAAGGTAAAATGCCAAAATGTGAACTCCAAAGTTAAAATTGCCAAAATTAATATTCTAAAATTCTTTCCTGATTATTCGCCCGTCAATCAATAAAAAAGAGCCGGTTTATGATTTTTTTACCGCAATTCGTCTGTAAAACACCCTAAGCATTCCTGTAAATATCATAAAATGGTTTGTTTAAAGATTTATTTTTATACACACAAGTTATTAAAAACAATATTACAATTTTTTAACTCCGCCTGCAACATCGCTGGGTGGATTGACTAGCTGCCGGTGCCAAGCCCGTATAAAGGAGGAGGGACATCTACAAATTGGGCTAGCAACCCATTTGTAGGTTTAACACAATGTTGCTCACAGAAACCAACAGAAAGCCTCGGAACCACGACGGATGAATGAAATGACGACACACGCGATAAAACGGAATAAGAGACTATGGAAAAAGAACATTCTAAGAATTGGTACATGGAATATTATGTCCTGGTCAACAAGAGACAAAGAAATAATTCAAGAACTTAAAGAAAAACAAATCAAGATATGTGCAGTATCAGAAACCAAAAAGAAAGGAAAAGGTATAGTGAAAGTTGCAGATTACATATTCATCTATAGTGGTTTACCAAAAGAAAAACGAGCGCAGTCTGGAGTGGGTGTACTATTGTACGAGATTGTTGAGAACAATGTTGAAAAACTCAGTTATACTAATTATAGAATAGTACAGTTTACACTTAAATTTGAAGACTCGACAATACATATAATTAGTGTAGATGCTCCTGATACAACAAAAACTAGAGAAGAAAGAGAAACATTCTATGAGGAACTGCAAACAGAAATTGCCAGATAGATAAAAGTAGCTTATCTTGGGAGATTTCAATGCACGAATTGGGAATAACATCTTACCATGAATTATGCAAAGATTTAATGAAATACTTGAGGTAAGAACACTGAACTCAGCTGATACAGGCAGTGATCATAGTTTAGTGTTATGCAAGATTAGTGAGGCTTTACACCGCACGAAAGAGTTTGGCCAGTATGGCGGAAGGTTGATTCAAAATGCCTGTAGCCAAGAAAGCGAAACCCTTAAATGTTGAAAAATTTCATATTGAATCTTTCATAAACGAAAGTACAAGAACGCTTTACCAAGACCGACTAAAAGAAAAATTGCGACAAAGTTCACAACAGTACTACACAACAATTGACGAACAATGGCAAACATTGGAAAAGAATATTTTAGACGCAACTGAAGAAGCAATAGGGCACGGGAAGGTAATCATAAACCATAAAAACACAACACCTTGGTTTACACCAGAAATGAAAAAAATAACAAAAGAAAAGAAGAAGGCGTACCTACACTTTTTAAAAGATAAATCCCCCGAGAATTGGAATCGGTATAATCAACAACGAAATATAGCAAATGCTAAAATAAGACAAATAAAACAAAATTATTGGGAGCAGTACTCAAAAAATTGGAACATAATCTCTATGGAGGGCAAAAGAAAATTTGGACTACATTAAGAAATAACAAAATGGAAAATAAAGATGCTATTCAAACAAATAAAGTACCTCTAGACGAATGGAGTACGTACTTTAAAAGTTTATATAGCCAATCAGATGAGGAACAAACAGAAAATATGGGAGACTTAAACGAACTATACCCAGAAGAGATTATGATAAGTATAGAAGAAGTGGCTGACGCGGTAACCTCACTAAAAAATAAAAAGGCCGCCGGTCCAAACCATATAACAAATGAGATGCTTAAGTATGGAGGAGTAAGATTAATAGAAGTTTTACAACAATTATTTCAAAAATAATTAATACTGGAACTATACCGTCAAACTGGAAATCAAGCGTAACTATCCCTATTTTTAAAAAAGGAGAAAAGAGAAAACCATAAAATTATCGGGGCATAACCTTACTAAACAGCACACTTAAACTGTTCAAAAAAATTTTACACTGGAAGCTTAGCCACATCATGCCACTTAACGAAGAACAGCAAGGATTTAGACGAAATAGGTCTACTACACACGCTATCTTAATCATAAGACAACTTATAGAAAAATCTTGGGTATTTAATATACCTCTACATATGTGCTTTACAGATTTAACAAAAGCATTTGACCGGATAAGATTGAACGACGTAATTGAATTAATGAAGAAAACACATGTACCACATAAAATCATTAAAATAATCAAAAATCTGAACACAAACTGTAAAACTAGTTTTAAAGTCAAGGGTGAAACAACGGAAGAAATTGAAATTACCACAGGCATCAGACAAGGGGATTCTCTGAGTGCATTCTTATTAAATATTATAATGAATGAGAAAACAGATAGCCTCCCAAAACATCTAGGATATAAAATGACAAATGCTAATGTGAATGTAGTATGCTTTCCAGACGATGCCGTTCTTCCTGCTAATAATGAAGACGATTTACAAAGACTTCTTTACCGGTTTAATGTCACTGCTAAAATATTAAACATGTCAATAAACACAGGGAAAACAAAATGCATGATAATATCTAAAGAACCAATTAGATGCAAACTAGAGGTAGAGGGCGAAATTATAGAACAAGTTGTAAAATTCAATTACCTAGGCACCGAAATAAGAAGGGATAAAAATGTAAACGGGGAAGTTAAGACCCAAATAAATATAGCATCACGAATATCGCCTAAAAGATCTAGTTGGGAGGAATAAATACATAACAGAAGAAAGCAAAATCAGAATTCACAAGACAGCAGTAAGACCGATACTAACATATGCCGCGGAAACTAGGGCAGATACAACAAAGACAAAACAAATATTAAATACAAGCCAAATGAAGATATTAAGAACGATGCAAGGAAAAACACTATATGACAGAGTACCAAATAACGAATTAAGAGAAATGTGTAACATACAAGATATAACATGCTTTATCAGAGACAGAAGGAAGTACTGGAACAAACATATTAACCGCATGGAGGAGAACAAATTAGCAAAAAAGGTTACACAGGGCCGTCCAGCTGAAGGTAAAAGAGAGAGGGGTAGACCTCTTATAGCCTACTTAATAAGAATAAGAAGAAGAGGAGACAATTTACTTTCGGCTTAGACCGTGTCGTCATTTGGGACCTACACCTAGCAGTATCCGGTAAGACCGACCTGTAGCTTGTCTGTAGCTGTAGCAGCAGTATATAGCCCGCCCCGACACGCTATCTCCGCCGAAGAATACGCAGAACTGCTTCAATCTCTTGATGCGAAATTCATCATTGGAGGAGACTGGAACGCCAAGAACGTAGCCAGGGGATCCAGACTAACTAATCCAAAAGGACGTAACCTCCTCCGGCCATTACAAAACCACAATTGCACTACCTGTCAACCGGAGAACCCACTTACTGGCCTACAGACACAAGTAAAATCCCTGATTTGCTCGACTTCGCTATTTCCTGTGGTATAGCGAACACATACACCAAAGTAGAATCAAACTATGACTTGTCCTCTGACCACACCCCAGGCCTAATTACCTTAAGTACCTCCATTATCACCAAAGAACCATTACCAAAACTCTGCACCAAGAACAACAGCTGGGCTATTTTAGAAGT
The DNA here is from genome assembly GCA_014611495.1 of Limonius californicus. Taxonomy (NCBI): domain Eukaryota; kingdom Metazoa; phylum Arthropoda; class Insecta; order Coleoptera; family Elateridae; genus Limonius; species Limonius californicus. Next base: position 4,959 of record JABXWE010003849.1, read on the forward strand.
ATACTGGACCACGAAGTTAATCTAGCTATCCGAATTAAGGATACAATCTAGATGAAGCAACTCAGTACTTAACCCCAATGATACAAAACGCGGCATGGTAAGCCACACCCAGTGCAACAAGCACCCACCCGGCAGATATCAACATTCCTCGTCGCAGAGAATCGCAAGACACGAAAAAAGTGGCAGCGAACTAACCAAAGACAAAACAAGACTTTATATAATAGGCTCACTCACCAACTCCACACTGAACTAATAAAAGTCAGGAATAACACCTTCTAGTATTATATCACTAACTTATCACCTATCGACCACATGATACGGTAGGCAACAAAAAAATCAGCAGACCAACAGCATCGATACCTCCAGTCAAAAACCTTCTCAACACCTCAACCGATAGGGAACAACGATGACACCGAAATTGTCTCATTTCTTGATGTGCCTTGACATATGTCCTTACCACTCAGACCCTTCTCACCAGCCGAAGTAAGCCGTCAAATCAAACTAGCCAACCCTCGTAAAGCACCTGGCTATGACCTAATAGTAGAAGTTTTGGAAAACTTGCTCCGAAAAGCTCTAGTGTTACTCAACACCATATACAACAGCATCCTACGACTCAGTTACTACTAAGTCTGGCAAACCCCCCACGCAGCCCTCCTCCTACAGACCCATCAGCCTGTTGCCACTCATGTTCAAAATATTTAAGAAGTTGCTCCTCACAAGAATCCACGTAACTGTAGACCTAGACCAAATCATCCCAAACTACCAGTTTGGCTTCCGGCAGCATCATTCAAGTATTCACCAAGGACATCGAATTGTTAACACTATTATGGAGACCTTAGAGAGTAAGCGCGTTTGTACAACGGTATGCCTAGATATAAAGCAGGCTTTCAACAAAGTCTGGCACATGAGTCTGCTTCATAAAATTAAACTCCATTTCCCAAGCCAGTTATACCTGACACTAAAATCATATTTAACTGAGAAGACCTTCCAAGTCAAAGTAAACAACTTCTGAATACCATGAAATTACCTCCGGAGTGCCGCAGGGCAGCGTTCTGGGGCGGCTACTTTATGATGTGTATACCTCCGATACACCTACAACCGACAATACCCTACTTGCCATGTTTGTTGATGATACAGCTATTCTCTCAGTCGACGAAACCCCAATAATTGCAGCAGCCCATTTACAAACTCACCCATACATCCTACAAAACTGGTTTAATAAATGTCGCATTACAGTCAATAGCGATAAATCCGCTCAAATTAAGTTCACTATTAAACTCATTGTAAGTCCACAAAATAGCATCAACAATGTTGCCATACCTCAGAAGACGGACATCAAATACCTTGGACTACATCTGGACCATAAGCTAACCTGGAGCGCACACATCAAAGCTAAACGGAAACAAATAGACCTAAAAATTAAGCAAATGATTTGGCTCATCGGTAGACGCTCACAACTCACGCTTTCGAACAAACTGATGCTATATAAATGTATTATCAAGCCCATCTGGACGTATGGGATCCAACTGTGGGGCTGCGCTAAGGCCTCCCACACCAGAATCCTACAGAGATGCCAGTCAAAAATTCTTCGCGCAATAACTAACGCTCCATGGTACGTCACCAATGAAACCCTTCACACCGACCTAAGAATTCCGTACGTAGCCTCAGAGATCCAAAGACTTGCCCGAACATACACATATAAACTGCCAGGACATGGAAACCAACTAATAGAACAGCTCTTCAAGCAGCCGACCGTCACCAAACGATTAAAACGACAATGACCACAAGACCTACCTGTGTACCTGAGTAGATTGTAATTAAGCAACTTCAATAAAAAAAATAAAGAAAATAGAGATTTCTTATTTAGTAGCGTCTTATCTTGCAGTTTTTCGAGATATATTGTAGCGTCCATTATCCCAAAGATTACATGCAGTCGAAAAACTTCTTAAATTGACATTCAACTTCATACCATAACCGCAGTTGGACGCCTAATGCCTCGCAAATATACTATTTGATAAAAATCCTTCTCTAAGAAACCTTGTAATCTATGTATCAAACATAATTTGGTAAATTCGGCGGAGTGAAAACCATTATCTGAGAAGTGTGAACAATCACCTTGAATTCAGTTTTAAAAACTGCTTAGAAGAATTATCATTGTTCAAAGCCACTTTAAAGCAGCTGTAAATAAAGTCGGAATAGCCTACATGATAGCCAACATTCCCTAAGTGGATTCGGCACACGAAGTAGAAGAACCTTTAAGTTGCTTCTGTTGTGAATTTACTACAGACATTAATATTACACGCTTATCTTTTTTGTATAAAATGAATCAGCACATTATGATCTTAAATAAATACGACAAATTAAACTGCAATTTAATATTATTAATCTTACATTCAGGCTTCAGCGACAGAGTGGCGACGCGAAGTGGGATCTGAAAAATGACCGTGCAGACCACCGCAGTACGTGACAATGAAATATAGTCTACGTCCTTCTGTTTTATACAGAGTGATTTATCTAAAATGTTCGATGCACCTTTTCGACATGCATTCTACATATCAACTTTCTAAATAGAAACGCGGGGGATCTACAATTTTAACATCGAATCGTAACGACACAAGGATGTCTTACCAACAACTAATTGCAAGATTTCCATTGTATATAGTGTTCTTTATTATTACTTCTCTAAATGACTATTTAACGATCACTTACCTACTCAACATGCAAACTCGGGCATTTCCATCCCTCATAAGCTGGCCGTTCGGTTTAGGAAAACTGCTGTTTAAGATGGAAAAGCACTCAATAATTTAAATTCATATGTAAATATAATATTTTATCAAAATAGCATTTTTTTCATATGCAAAATGGATCGAAAATGTTGAAACAATTACTTACATTACCTTTTATATTAGAATTTATTTGTATACATTGTATACAGGAGTAGCTGAATATTAAACGAGAATGTAATTTTGAAGGATTGTTTGCTACACTTGCTTACCTAAAAGAGTAAAAAACTGTTATTTCTTGAAACCCCATTATTAACGACACATTTATTTAATTTAACTGTGGAAATTATTTGCAATTTTCCACGTCTTAATATTAGATCGTCCTCGTAGATATTTAATATTAGAAACGTATTAATGTTTTTTTCTACCCTACCAGACAATTTGAATTTGATTGTACATAATTAAAATATAGACAGTTACGTATATCGTCGTTTTGGACATCCGAAATATAATGTGGGCCTTATGGGCATTCGGCGAATTGTCCCAGCCCCCTTCCCTGTTAAGATATACAGTTTGGCATTCAGGTGATAAAGCTTTATTACAAACTTCAGCAAAAGTGTGGTTCAGATTTACCTACTTCTTTCTCAGTCTTGTCCGTTTTGTATATCTTAGCCATGAGCCGCTGCGAAAGTCGGCTAAAATACTCTCTCTTTTTATCCTATTCATAATCGGCTTAGGTAAAACGCGGCCGGAATACTTTGAATTGCTCCGGGCAATGCACTCATAATATTGATAAATGATAATGTTTCAATGATAATTTTGTAACGTTGGCCCTTACGAAATCAATCCCGGTCAGCCAGTTCATCGCTGAAAACGACAATTGGAAGACTATTTTTTATATTTCTGTTATCTTTTATAACTTAAAAACAGTTTTATTTTCATATTTTCGTCTATAAGTAAGTAATATCTAAATCTTCAATTAACAAATACAATATTATTATAAAAATCATATTCTTGCTTAACTGGTTAATTAATTATTTAACATACCTATTAATAGTTATTTATTATACAAGTGTCTTACTTGGCATATAAATCACGCAAGAAAATATTAGGCCACGAGGCGATAGCCGAGTGGAATAATTTCTTGAATGACTTATATGCAAGTAAGACACGTGTGTAATATAGTATTTTATCCAACACACAAATACTATTCGTAAAATAAGGATTTGAAAATTTGACAGTTTAATTAAATTATTTTGACACTTTCTGCTAAAGCTGGAAATGGAATCCTATGAGAAGGCAATGGTTGCTAAGCTTTTTTGTTTGTTGCTAATATAAATTTATTTACTTTTTTCACAATTTTTTGAAGTCACGAATTAAACAGTCTGTGCTTTCCGATTTGTAATGGAGAAAATTCGGGAAGAAGCTGCTAAAGCGTCTTCGAAGATTGTTCCTCAGAAATCAAAAAGTGCGTACGACAAAGAATTTGATGAATTCAGTGCCTGGTGTAGTGAGAAAAAAGTCGACAATGTGTTGGAAGAAGACGTTTTTCTAGCGTACTTCCTTAATGTTTCCCAAAGAGTCGCTCCTTCTTCAATGTGGACCAAGTATTCGATGCTTAAATCTACACTAAAGCAATATAAAAGGATCGATATATCAAAGTATACCCAACTTACTGCATTCTTGAAAAGTGTATTAAAAGGTTATAAACCCAAGAAATCTAAAATTTTGGAGAGGGAGCACATAGATTTTTTTTTGAAAAACGCACCTATCAAGGAATATTTGCTGGCGAAGGTATAATGTTTCATGGTTTAATATCAGTATAACTAATTTTTATTATTGTTTGCAGGTGGCATTAATTTTTGTTTCTATCCCGGATACAAAAACTTACACTTCTCGAAGCTTCACCATCATTGAAGAAGGATATCCCCTGAATGCCCTAGATTTAATAAAAAAGTACTTATCTCTGAGGCCAAAGAATACACCACATCGAAGATTTTTCGTCAACAATCAGTTTGAAAAATGCACGATTCAGCCCGTTGGAATAAATAAACTGTCACAAATACCTCGTTCAATTGCAAAATTCTTGCAATTGCCAGAACTAGAGTCCTACACCGGGCACTGTATGAGACGCTCTTCTGCCACACTTTTGGCTAATGCAGGCGGCGACATTATATATGTCAAACAACTAGGAGGCTGGAAGTCGACTTCAATTGCAGAAGGCTATATAGAAGAATCCGTTTCCTCTAAAATTGACCTCGCGAAGAAAATTCAAGGTAGCAGCTCCACTTCAACAGAACCAAACATCGAACCATCCGAATGTGTTCCATCTGTGCAACCTGGAAGTGAGTCTACGTTTGTTGGTACTACTTCCAATTCGAATAAGCCTTCCACCGTTGTAAATATGTCGAGAGATGAATCAAATAATTGTTTAGCTTTCACTATTAATATTAATATTAGTGTTAAATAAGAGTTAACAATAAATGATGGTTTGACCTTGAAATGCTCCTTCAATAAATAATAGTGAGCTAGACTTGTAACTCACTAGTGAGTTAGAATTATAATCAACTAGTGGGTTATAAACCACATTACTTGTTCGAAATCACCATAGTTATATCGCTTTTATACGTGTGTGTTGGATAAAACTATTTATTAATCGTATTAGAATGTTTGTAAAAAATTTCTCTTTTAAATAAGACACTAAAATTTGAAGTGGATGTATAAAAAAATGGTAAATAGTTTTAACGCCGTCGCATTTTAAATGCAGATTTAAGCTAGATCGTTTAAAATATTTTCAAAACAAATTAATTAAAAGACATTAAATCTTTGTTAATTTACGAAAACATATTAAACAATTTCAAATTATATAATAAAATTTTCATCTGCACTTGTGGTTTTTTAGTGGCGGTGGCCAAATTCTAAACCTTCGAAGAAACAGGCTGTCGGATAATACTGTTGAAAAATTTTTGATAATATATTTACGAATAAACTCTTTTAAAACTGACGTGACGTTTTCTTTTTCATAAAAAATACCTGATTTGTAACTATAATTTTCAGGTTCATTTATAAAGTACCTGTACCTGTATATAGATGCTTTTCTAAAATATGTACCTGTGGCTGTAGGTGCTTTTCTATGTTTGTACCTGTACCTAAGTATTAAATAACAAGTACCTGTTACAACACTGAAATAAATCACTCACAATAAGAGTTTGAAATTGACACCCAAGCTCTATTCATATATAGTCTGTGTACATACTTTTCGTTAATAGTATATCCAAGATTGCAGTATAGTGAAAAATATATTTATACACTTCTGCATACGTTCAAACCAATTCTCGAAACATTCTTTCCACTCTGAAGTTGGTATCTCAAAAATATGGATTTTGAAGATTTCAACAGCTTCTTGGTGTGATGAAAATCGTTGTGCACGCATTTTATTTGACATTCGGGAACAGAAAGAAGTCGTTAGGCGATAAATCAGGTGAATACGTACAATCAGACATTAATTCGATGTTTTTCTCCTTCAAATAATCAATTGCTGTGCGAGAGCTGGCATTGTCATGATGAAGAATGACGCAACGTTCTCGGTTGCTTTTCCTGATTTCGTCAATGACTTCTGGCAAACAAATTGTTATATACCATTCAGCGTTAACTGTTCTTCGATCATCTAAAGGAATGGTTGCGACATGTTCAATACATCCGAAGAAACAAGCGATCCTTTTCTTGGAAGTGCTTCGTGAATGAACAACTTTTGTGGAATTCGGTTCATCTTGGAACACCCAAACAGTAGAATGTTGCTTAGTTTCCGGTTCATACGAATATATCCAAGTTTCGTCAGCCATTACGATGTTGTATACAGATTTTTCAGTTTTTCGATCGAATTTTTTGAGCATTTACTTACACCAGTTAACATGAACCTTTTTTTGAGCTTCGGTCAAATTATGCGGAATCCATCGGGAACAAATCTTTTTCACAGCTAAATGGTCATCGAATGAACTGCAGTCTCCGATATGCCTAAAGATGCTTCTAGCTCCCTGTAAGTCACATGCCGATCTTCTTCAATCATGATATTTGGAATAACAACCGATTTTGGTCGATTTTTCACGAAATTCATCATTGACGGACGAACGACCACGATGAAATTCTGCAAACCAATTGTAAACAGTCTTCCCTGATGGTGCTTCATTACGAAAAGTTGAACGAAGCGATTCTATGCATTGTTGTTGAGTTAGGCCTTTACATAAAACGTAACAATCATCCAACGAAAAGCTTCACGTGAAATTTCCATTCTTTCACAAAATTTCTTTTTCTAAACGCTCACTGTAAACAAACTACTCAGTCAATTTCTAAGCTGCTACTGTTTTCACAATAACAAATGTCAACTTTTAGGAAAATGTACTTAGTGACATGGAAATCGCAACACCAAGAAAGGGTAGGAATTTTTTGACCAAACTTGGCAGAAATGTTTAACTACTAAAAGGTAGCAATTGATTAAAATTTCATTCATATGGATCAAGTGACAATGGTTTATCTGACAGTTTTTTTAGTTTTTTCTAACCATTTTATCAGGTGTATGTTTAGCGAGATTTTGTTCAGTTCTTTATTGTTTTCGCTTTTGATCGTTTGTTTTGCGGGTGTGATCATGCCTAGAGTGCGCTACTATCAGGCATGGACTAGGGAGGGTCAGGAACGTCGCAGAAGAGGAATTGGGGGGCGACGAAGAACAAATGAGGTACAGGATCGCCATCTTCGACTTATGGCAACAAGAGACCGAATCTCCAGTACCAAATCAATTGCCGATCAATGGTTAACTAACGAAGGTCGTCCTGTAACCCTTCGAACGGTTTACCGCAGAATCAGAGCTTTCGGCTTGCAATTCTATCGGCCACATCTTGTGTTACCACTAACGGCTCAACACCGACAGCAACGTTTGGAGTGATGTAGGTTGCGACTGCATTGGAACCTAGAGTGGCATAGGGTGGTGTTCAGTGATGAATCCCGATTCTGTTCGGGGATGCATGATGGCCGTATCAGGGTCAGACGAACACGTGGGAAACGTCGCAATGTTGAATTTTCTGTTGCGAGGCATGCGCACCAAACTGTGGGGTTATGGTATGGGGTGCTATAACTTATGGGAGTAGGTCCCATTTGTTATTCATCCGAGGTAATATGAACCCCCAGCGATATGTAGATGAGGTGGTAGAACCCCATATTCTTCCATTTCTTCAGCAGTTGGAAGACCCACGTTTCCAGCAGGATAATACCCGTCCCCATATTGCAAGACGTTCTATGGACCGATTTGCAGAGGATAATGTCAATCTCTTGCCATGGCCACTCCGATTTCCCGATCTTTGGTCAATCGAGCATGTTTGGGACATTATGGGGAGAAGACTGAGGAACTTGCTTCATCCACCGCAGATGTTGCAAGCCTCTATATCACGAATTACAGGTTGCTTGGGACACAATACCTCAAGAGGAAATCGACCATCTGCTAGAATCGATGCCACGAAGAGTGGGGGAGTGTGTAACCAATAGGTGGAGGACTAACCCATTATTAATAAAAATTATGTTTATATTTTGTTCTTTTTCTTTAAAATTGTAATCTATTGCTACCTTTTAGTAGTTAAACGTTTCTCCCAAGTTTGGTCAAAAAATTCCTACCCCTTCTTGGTGTTGCGATTTCCATGTTACTGAGTATAGTAATGACACATCTCAATAGCGCCACCTAGTGGTCGTTTGAAAAAACTTAAAAGACCGCCCCCGTATTTTCTTAGAATCAGAACAACGCCGAAGCTCTGTTCATCAATTTCCTTTATGTTAGGTAAGCTAGAGAAAGTACAATCATGGATTGGTTACTAAAAAAGCTGCACTAAATAATGAATCTTGGGCCGCTTTAGGATCAATTAAAAAATATTTTTCATTTTTTTTTTAGTTACTATTTTAAACAACAGGAGTAACAGAGGCCAATAATGGCAATTTAATTAAGAACTTCTGTTAAATGTCAAAGAATTACCCATAAGTATGTTCCAGGGGATCTGGTTCACTGGTTAATATTTCCCCGCCCATTAGGGGACCGATACAGCCTTGATCCATTTATTACATGATTTTATTGTTATTTTTCATTTGAGAAACAAAATAGCCTATAATTAAGTTTCTTACGATTTAATTATATAATGACAGTAAGATGAACTATAGAAGTAGTTCTAAAAATAATCTGCAGGCGGATTTATTTCCATAATATAGTAGACACCTAAAGAATGTCGCGTAACTCGCTATTAGTATGAGATATCACTAGTAAACAGCAGTATTCTTCTTAAGCATTAACAGCTCTAGTAACTGGTTTAAACTGTTTCAGGCCATAAATCTCTTTAAATTAATTTCTGTTAACGATCGGTGTGTTAGGACTATTAGCTTCCAATTGGTTGGTAGCAAAAATGCTCCGCGCTTGAACCTTGCAGCAGTCCTGCAAGATAAAATTAGAATCGAATTTCGCTATTAATAATATTGACAGGTTACATCGCACAGGGTGGTCTGAATTTACAACTTCATAATGTTGCGGCCTTTTTTGCAAATTAACCTAATAACTAGTGAATTAACAAGCAGCAAGAATTCGACAGCAATTAATCATAAGCCACTCCGCACGGAGATAAACAAGCACATAATAACCTACTAATTACAGCATATTAGTGAAGAGTAAAAACCACTCCGTCATAATGTGCGCAAAAATGAGTATAACTACGGGAGATAATAATCCTGTTCGTCGCTTCTTCGGCTCTATTATTCAAACACAATCACGACTCGGCTAGATTGGAAGGTAATTATATCCTTTAAGTCAATGCGACTTTTCGAAGCAGAAAAACGTGCACACAGGTCGTGCAAGCAACGCAAGCCAATTTGCAAAAATCCAATTACAGGCCTTAAGAAGTTTTGACGGTAATTGTACGTAATGACATAATGACATTTTTGTGCAAATACGAATGCGGCTTTCCCACATTTCTGTCTGAACAAAACGGATTCTCTGAATGCCAGTTTTTGCGTATAATTTGGTTTCTATTTATTGTAATAAGCATCCTTGAAGAGCAGACGCTTTTATTTTCCCACAGTTTCAGTATAATATCGTAGAGATTGGTGTCCGCAAGATGTTTGTTTCTAATTTGAAAAACCAAAACCATTTTCGGTATATGCACAGACATATGGGGGTGGTGCATCCATTATTGTCCCTAACATAGAAGGCATTGACCGACAAATTCCTAATTATTTTCCTACAAACGTCAGGTATAGACATTTATATATGCCTATTTTCTTTTTTATGAAAGTTATACATTTAATATTACTGTGTTTTAGACATTTTGTTGAAATGGAAAAATTCGAGACAAGGGCTGTAATAAAATACTTATTTACATATTACTTATTACTACAGGAAATTTATAATGACATATTCTGAGTGTCGGCTGATTCAACCCCGTCATGTGAAGTAGTTAAGAATTGATGACGGAATTTCAAATTAGGAAGGAAGTCGTGTAAACATGCACCAGGTGCTAGGAACCAAACACTGTGTTACCCAAGAAAATATTCATTTGGTCCATGAAATGGTACTGAGTAATCGGAAAATTCCTGTCAAAATATATTGTTGAGACATATAGTTTTTCATTGAAAGCGTTGAGAAAACTTTGCAGGAAGAATTAGCTCTAAAAAAGTCTGCGCACGACCAATTCCGAAAATGTTGTCTCCTGATTAGCAGCAAGCCAGGTTTCTCACAGCTGCGAGCAATTTGAGATTAATGGACACGAATTAGGATGAATTTTTGGCAGAATTTGTAACTGTAGATAAAATCTGAGTTCCTCACTTTAAACCAGAGTTAATAATGCAGAGTATGGAATGGCTACATCGTGGATCACCGCTCCCACGTAAGCTCCATGTGGGTTTTTATCGGCGGGAAAGATAATGGCGACAGTGTCTGGGGATTCTGAGGGAGTTTTTTTTATTGATTAATTACCACGTGGTCACACAATAACGTGCAACTATTAGTAAAACTCATATCAAAAGTTTGTGAGGTTACGAAGCTAAAAATGAATGGAAAATAGAAACGCGGCGTACTGTTCCATCAACATAACGCTCCCCCTCACAAAATCTGTGTTTCTATGGCTGCTATACACAATGCTGAATTTAAAATTTTAGAATTCCCGTATTCGTCAGATCTGGCCTCCAATGTGAGTGGTTTGCAGACCTTCTTTCCAAAGGCATTCAAACTCTTCATCAAGGTTATGCTAAGTGTGTGAAACTTGTAGAGGATTATTTTGAGAAATAAAGTTGTTTTAAATGTCTCAGTCATTTGCTTCTATATCAGAGTCAATAAATGATGAATCACCTCGTAGGGCTATTTATCTTATCTTCATCTGGTAACTCCCGCGTCTCTCTAAACAGAATCCAAGTTTTAATTGTAGCTTGCGACTCCTTGCGCCTCCCAGGCGTTACATAACCTTGAAATGAGAAATCTATGGACTGAAAGTCTTATATTGGTTTCTTTGGCAAGCATAAAGAAGTAGAATATACATTAGCACAGCAGGTAACCATAAGAAGGCTAGGCTGCTTTTTACAATTTAAACAAGAATGTGGGAAAAACGCCATGAAAACCGTTGCTTTAAAGGCGAGGACGAATCCTAGTTGACATAATAAAGTTTCAAGCTCATGAATTTTAAGGCATTTTAACTGCAGTGAAAAAGTTTGCTTAATAGTTTACTGTTTACAGGGCGGAAAAAAGTACCTTACAGAAATTAAAATTATTATAATTTAATTGAAACGTTCGTGGCTACAGTCGGAAGTTTGTAATACAGCGGCTTTGTGATTGAACGCAGGACAAATTTCTACAAAGTAGCATTTCTGCAATACAACACTATACAAAACAGCGCTGGTGTAAAACAACCACCACCAACATATAGCTTTTACAAACAACAATTTCCTGTATAACAGCGCTTCTGCCATAAAGCGCTCTAAAAATAGGGCGGGTGCAAAGCAGCAATATACAATATAGCGGTTATGCAACTGAACGTTTCTCGAGAATAACCTTTTGCAATACAATGCTCTGTGTTGAAGCGCTTTTGTAATTCAACACCCCGCCAAACAGTGTACTGCAGTACAACATCCTACGAAACAGCGCAGGCAAAAAATGACCTGCAACTGAGTACTTCGCATTAAAGCGCTTTTGTATTTGAGCGTTTCTACCACTACAATGCCTTACAAACAGCATTATAACGAAGCAACAATTATACAACGCTTACTTAATTGAATGCCCCTTTAAACAGCGTTCTACAGAGTACTATACATTAAAGTGCTTTCATAATTAAATACAAAACTCACTTCAGAAATTTGGCCTTCTACAGCACAGCGTTGTTACAATACTAAACTTCTGCAATCTTACAAAACAGTGTTGTTCTGCATTAAACCGCTTCTGTATGAAATTATACGAAAGAATATTCTACAAACGGTGAAATGGAAATGCGAGTACAGAACTTTTGACAAGCTGCTTCTTTGTTAAGCTCTGTTCCTGTTCCCTGAAACAGCGTTCTATAGAACAACGTTGTTGCAAAACAACAATTTACAATACAGCATGTATGCAACTGAGCGTCCCTCCAGAATCCCCCATAGCGTAGAATCATATTTAAAATTAAAAGTCTATTTCAAGTACTTTTCCAATTAATATTTTCTTTTAGTAAACCTTCAGAACATACGAAGTGGTATTGATATCTAGTTCGCCTGGAACGTTTCTAGTAAAGAAAAGTTAATATGGTTGCTATGGTTACAACTATGATGTTTTATAAATAAGTTGTCAAAGTTTGACATCCATAAGTTGAATGATGATCAAACTGTGAATTTTTGAAAACAGCATGTCTGAGAAAAAGAATTTGAAAAAATCGAGTTTAGGTCATTTATTGAGTATTTATTTTTGAAAGGGTTATAGGGCAAAGAAATTTTTGCTGATATGATAGAAACCTTAGGTGATCAGTTTCCTCCATGCGCCACTATTAAAAACTGTGTTGCGGAATATAAAAGAAGAAGATCAGATGTGAAAGATGAGCACCGCCCTGGAAGACCAATTTCTGTGACCACTTCGGAAAACATTGATTCTGTCCATGATATGATTTTAGAAAATCGACGTATTGGGATTAAGAATATTGTAGACGCATTGCACATTTCCTATAAATGTGTGTGTAACATCATTCGTCACGACTTGGGTATGAGAAAGCTTTCGGCCAAATGGATTCCAAGATGCTTGAACGATGATCAGAAGCGCGTTCGATTGACAACGACAAAGGAAGTTTGCCGTCGTTTAGCAGAAGATTCCTCACACTTTTTGGATCGGCTTGTTACTGTAGACGAAACGTGGATCCATCACTATAGCCCAGAGACTAAAGATAACCTAAACAGTGGAAGCATGCTGGTTCTCCACGCCCCAAAACATTCCGTGTTCAAAAATCGGCTGGCAAGATTCTTGCTTCAGTTTTCTGGGACAAAGATGGGATAATTCTGATAGATTATTTGGAACGGGGTAGAACTATCACGGGAGCATATTATACTTGAGTTGCTAACTAAATTACGTAAGAAAATTGTGGAAACACGTCGCGGAAAACTTGCCAGAGGTGTTGTTATGCTCTTTTAAAATTGGCCGCTTTACAGGGATTACTTTCTTAATTTGTTTGCCGCTTCGTAAGAATTAATAACGTTATTGTAATTGCAGTCTTATTTTGGGTTACCGTCTAGGTTATTTTGTTTTATCTTTCGAAGGTTGAGTTATGTTGATAGTTCCTTTTGTGTAGAAATTGCCGATTCTTGTTTTTCTCGCGCGTGACCTTAAGCACTTCCGAGAACTCACGGGTCTCTAATTCTAGAACATTACATGAAGTTTCGTAATATGGTGCAATCTTTTGAGGGAGGTGCAGATTCCCGTTGCGTTTTACGTCAGTCAGCCTTCGACCGTTCCTGGCTCCGGTTTTTCCCAAATTACATCTTAAGGGAAGGGCCCTAAATAAATCGAGTGGGCAACAAGCTTGGGTCCGAGACGAACGTTCATGTACAGCGGGTTTTTTCGCGGCACCTGTTAGATTAAATATTGTACCGAATATTGCTTTAGGCCATTAGTATCATTTCGACAAAGTGAGTCGGATCTATATCAGTTTTAACAGCGTAGCCTGGTTACAGAACAATCAGTTGTGATTGTTTTTTTCTTCGATTCATTCGGATAAAACGCGTTGGAACCCGTGAAAAGGTGATTGTTGGGAATAATCTACTTCCCCAGGAGCGTATCTACCCACGTTTTGTCCCCTCTGGTTTTTCTGAAAAATTTTTGTTACTGGCCAATCGAGTTTCTCCGGCGACCCGTAGCCGGACAGATGGAAAAAGGCCTACAGCTTAGCTCAGAGGAGTAGAGGGAGTTCGTGAAAATCGCTTATGGGAGAAAATATTTAGTTGTGTACAGGGTAAGTCAAAATAAGTGGGCGCCACCTTCCAAATCCAGCTGATTGTAGGTCCTCGTGGAAGGCGGAGAAGCGAACAGATTACGGGAATGGACCTTACGTTTATTGTGCCTCCTCCTATATATTTGGAGTTTGCAAAATTCTTACACAAACAAATACAGAGTACACAAAAATAAAAGAGGCAGGAAAGTTTAAAACACATATAATGAAATTCGACAGTACAACGAAAATGACAGGCGAAAGTGATTTTATAGTTCTAGATTACAACAGAATACTTTGAACGTTCAAGAAAGGGGGAACTCGCCGCCCATGGTCAACGGCATTTAAAATCTTTTAATTCTGCGTGGTCAGTGGCGTTGAGTATACAGAAATCGTACAATATAAACAAAATTACGTTTTTTACAAATATTAGTGCAAATAAAAAAACTGTTTGCGACTGAAGGTCGCTTTTTGGTCCAACAAAACAAAGTTTAATTAAGTCAAATTTTGCAGGTCGCGCGCAAGTTTCTTTTCACCACACACAAAAACTGGTCTGTGTTTACCTTAACTTCCGGTGGAGGCAGGCACAATTCCGAGAGGGTACCTAAATCAATCACCAGTGGCTGAACACATATTCATGATTAGCTTACTCAAGGCGACTCAAGAGTGCTTTCAGTAAATATTGTGTGTTGTTTCCGTCGTAAGCCCGTGATGAGAAGTGGTTGGGGTTCTTTCATCATCATACCTTTCACTAAGTACAAGTACAAGGTTCACAATCGTGAAGACCCAGGGACAAAAGGCTGCAATGGAATCTGCAAAATCGTTCGTCGAGGCCGTTCCAGTGGACATCCTACTTCACCAGCCTTCTCAAAAATTAATAGAAAAAAAAACAAAAACGTACTGTCCTCAGTTGCTTCCTGCGTCATTTTTTCCGGCACACATTATTTACTTCTCAGAGGCAAAACTCTGGATGAAGGTGTACTTATAGACTTATGCCGTCTATGCATAGAAGCAGGTGATTCACAATTAAAACACCATTTTGAGCATGGACCGAAAAACGCATCATGCTGATTACCTATCCTAAAAAATGAAATAATTGATCTATGTGGCACTACAATCAGAGAACAGATCGTCACAAGAATTAAGGAAGCTTACGCTTACAACATTCTGACTGACCAAAGAACAGCTGTCTATTGGATTACGTTTCTTCAATGAATAGGCCAACACAATCGAAGAATAATTTTTAGGCTTTGTAGAGCTTGACCAGCCTGATGCCAAAAGTATTGCCAAAGTCATTCAAGATTTTGTGACAAATTTCACCCTAGACCCTGATAAGTGTATGGGGTTAGGCTTCGACGGATGTTCCACCATGTCTGGGAAAGATGGGTGTGTGTGCAGACGATCTTGAGATAATAGTACAGTATTGTATTTCCATTGCTTTTTGCACAAGCTTGTTGTGAACGACTTAAACGTTATCCCAGAAATTCGAAACTGCTTTGGAACTATCAAGGAGATAATAATATTTTTTCGCGAGTCCATTTTACGACGCAAGCTTATTGCGAACATTTCTAAATTGTGTGACACAGAAGTACAAGAACATCTGTGTGTTTAAGTATCACTTCGTTATATTGCTGAAGCATTACAGATATGAGCCGAAGAGGGAAATGCAGCAACAAGAAAAAATGCATATCAAATGCATGCAGCGGCGTGCAGATCTTCATTTGTTGCGTCAGTAGCATTAATCGCGAAGTATTCCTCTACACTGGAACTTCTAGCAAATACACTTCAATTGAAGGCACTTGAAATAGTTAAAGCTAATCAGCACATTCAAACTATTCTCATCGTGCTAAGAGAGCATCGGGAAGATGCGGAGAACGTCACCGCTGACGTTTTGAAAGAAGCAGGCGATATTTCAAAGCATTTGAATGTTGATATAACCGCCACTAGCGTTGCTGGTCGGCAAATGCATAGAAGCAACCCTCCAGCGGGAAATCCATCCGAATTTTGGAGGTCTCTATTAATTCCTTACTTGGATTCCATCATATCGTCTTGAGAAGTCAGATTTTCTGCAGACAATTCGCCTGCATTTTCATTGACACATTTCCAGGCATCGAAAGAGAAAGGGAATTGTGATTCAAAATATGGAATGAGGTAAAAGAAGTGCCAGATATCATCGAAACCTTCAAAAAGGGCGAATTCTTTTTCCAACCATTAGAAAGGCGCTATTGATTTTGCTTTCACAGCCCTGCGCAACAAGCACTATAGAACGTTCATTCAGCTCCCTTCACCGAATTAAAACATGGCTTAGAAGCACTATTGATGAAAATAGGTTAAATGGGTTAGCCATGCTAAGCATTCATCATCAATGGGTTTTTGCAAACAAGGAACAATTAGTGGAAGCGGATTTTTAATGGTCGTTCTCCCTCGCAAGGCAATGCCAAACCAGCGAGGTATTATGCCTAGCACATTTTCTCTGGAGTAGAAGTGTTTAGACTTCCCATGGTTCGAAGCACACGTTAAGCTGTAGGTTCACTCTGTCTGTGGCACTCTAAACGCGCAACACCGACATAGGAGAAAATATGGCTACGTGTCATAAGAGATAAAGCACTGGAAGAAGTAGTAGTACTCATTAAACCGAAGAAAATGTTATTTTGCGTATGTCCGAAAACGAACTCTCAGAGATTGTATTTTAATCAATATACTGCAGCAGGCTACTAATATGACATGAATAACAAAATTGAAGTTATTATTATTTGTTTACTGTATACAGTAGTATCCCATACCATATTCAACGGGTACAGCCCTTAGTGCCTTTGATTATGCTTCAAGAATGGTGCTGTTTAGATTGATTCTGAGAAAAGTTGCAGTAAATTCAGATTTTACTGCCAATATTTTGTTTACCGATGAAACTACTTTTCCACTAGCGGTATCATTATTTATGTTCATGCAGACGAAAATCCTGACGCTATTTTCGGATGAAAACATCGGCATCGATTTTCGTTAAATGTTTGGCTGGGTATTTTGAACGTTGGCCTGACAAGGCCAGTATTTGTACATAAATTGTTTGAGTGATAAACTGTGACCCTGAATAACATTTTGGAACTAGAATACCATCGACCTCTCTGTAGTACTGCCGGTGGTAGAGTGATCGTTTTGGTATTGTTGGAATGCGTTTCTAAACCATTCCTGCTGATTCCATTGTTCGGACCGCTGGGAAAATCTGGTTGTTATAGTAAGGCATTCCGTGAGTCCGAGGAATTTATGGATAGGGTGGAATTCTTGGAACCTACCGCTACAACACCTAACCCCAATATTGGAAGACGTGCCCCTGAATGATAGGGTTCATCTTTGTTTATGCAAGATGGGGCTGTTCCACATTATCAACAAATGCAAAATCGTCTCTATATCTGAAATAGTTGGTTTGTGAATATATGTTGATTAATATTTTTTTGTTTGGTTTACAGAGTAAGGGTAAATTAATCGAACTTTGTCATGTTCATTTTGGAATGTGCCGCTTTATATGAATTAATTTCTTAATTTGTTTGCCGCTTCATCAGAATTAATAACGTCATTTTAATTGTAGTCCTATTTTGGGTTACTATCTCGCTAAATTGTTGTGTCTTTCTAAAATTGAGTTAAGAAAGGCCAGTTCCGTTAATCCATTGAACGTTCTCTTCGTGGGCTGATTTTCTGCCGACCAAATTCTCGGAAGTGTTGATCTCGGCAGTTGCACGTGTTAATTTTTATTCTAGAACATTCCATGTTATTTTGTAATATGGTGCAATGTTGGGGGGAGAGTGGAGATTCCCGTTGCGTTTTTAAGGGAGTCAATTTTCGATCTCTGATGGCTCCGGTTGTCCGAAAACTGCATCAATCGGGAACCGTAATTACGTTAAGTCCTGCAGGGGCTGCTCTTGGGTTTTCTTTTCGAGGGTTATCCGTTATATGTGTTCTGTCTTGCTGTTTTACCAAGGGGTAATAAACAGACCATCGGCTACTGCCGGATTTAATAGGAAGCACTGGATTCATCCCTAGTAAAGGCAATTCCGTGCGAATTGGCCGGTCGCCGTTAGGCGGGTTATTTTCGAAGCCCAGCTCCCGTCACTCTGCGGCTATTTTGTTTTACCATCAAGGAGTTCCGTCTCTCGTTTCAACGCTGCCCAGAAGGACGTTGTCTTCCTTTCTTTTCTTGGCCCTGCAACCGGAAATCGCCGGAGTTGTGCCTGCCTTCTCCGAACTTCAAGGTTTTTTTATGCAACCTAAAAGCGATCTTCTAACGCCATTTATTTATTGTTGTTTGTAAAAGACATTAATGCTGTATTTGTCCTGTAAACTCTATGGCCACAGAGATTCATTATAATATAAATATTGTGCGTCAACGGCGGCGAGTTTTTCTGAACGTTCAAGAATTACAATCATGTAATTCAAACTTTTTGCATTATAACTTGTCATTTCATTGTATGGTCATGTTTTAACCGTTTCATTATATGTGTTTTAAAGTTTACTGTCTCTTATTGTGTCTTTTGTACTTGCTGGTGTAAGAATTTTGCAAGCTTTAAATATATAAGAGCAGGCACAATCACGGTAAGTTCCGTTCCCGTAAGCTGTTGGCTTCTCGGCCTTCCACGAGGACCTACAATCAGCTGGATTTGGAAGGTGGCGCCCACTTATTTTGACTCGACCTGTACACAACTAAAGATTTTTCCCATAAGCGATTTTCCCGAACTCCCCCTACTCCTCTGAGCTAAGCTGTAGGCCTTTTTCCATCCATCTGTTACGGGTCGTCGAAAAAGCTCGATCGGCCCCTAACAACTTTTCTTAAGCACCATTTATATAGCTCTCGGTTGCAATCGCTGAGATACTACTAAAACTTTTACTCAACGTGCATTTAGGAAAACCCATTTAGGAAGTCTATTCTCATCATAAACCACTTACATTATTCAGCTAGGCAATCACATATAACACCGTTAAAGTGACGATATATCGCTTGGTTCCGTATTGACTCTTACAAAAGCTTTCTAAAGATAAACGCATCCACTTCTAAAACCGTATTTCAGGTCAATAGTCTTCCAATTTATATTTATGATTCTTTGCTTTTATTGCATAGTGCAGTTATGCTGTTACTTTATCGGAGATTCGCTTCACAGTTAATCGTCTATATCTTTTACATGGAGAACCCGGGGGTAGACAATTGTTTTGTTCAATCATTTTGATAAATTTAATCCACATTCAACATTATATTATGTCTATCGGGTATTATTCATTAGTAACCTTTCCTGTGTTCTCACGATATCTCACTTTTTCACTGTGATATTACACTTATTGATCCACCACAGAAATTCTAACATAAACTACTATAGATTCTTGTTTGTACATACGTGTTATACATGGTCCGTTGCATTATTTACCGCAATAATAATACCGGATGCACGTTCTTCCTATAGAAAATAGAACCAAATCAATATTAATTTATATACATGATGATGAAATAAACACCATAAAGATGTTAACGAACGCTATTCTTCATCTTCACCATCATAAAATTAGTTTACGATTTCGTGATTGACTTAACGAACGAGCTCGGAGATACAAACAACACCTATTTATAAGCAAGTCGTGCAACAACTCAGGAAGTGCGGTATGTTTCCTTTATTACACAGGTTCAATCTCGTGTGAATTACCCGTTTACATTGTAGGATCGAATGATGTGCTCGCGTACTGCAGAATATAATTGCGGGCTTTAAAATTGACTCAAAGGCTGTTTATACGTTCTCGTGATTGCATCATAATGAAGGCTTCTTTATGTGGTATTCTATACGGGAGCACACAATCGTTGAATGTTTTATGCGCTTGGTGAACAATCTTACAAAGTCGGAATTAATTAAACGAGTGCGGTCCAATTTACTTGTCTGCTGACATAAATAGCAAACTGGAGTTGGATGCAAACAATGCAGATGCCATTCAAGAGGATTTATTCTGGCGGCCTCTTCCGATTGTAATCATGGGAATTAAGCCGTGTTTGACCGTTTTTTGCAGTTTATTACAAGATTATCGTAGATATTCTAATTAGATATGCACAAAGCGTACCCACACAAGCTATGGGTTTTTAAACTGCTTCAAGCAGAGTAGTTATGCGCGCTTTTAGCAATTAAATCCACATGGGATGTATTTAAATGAGTAATTTCGCGGTTATCACGATTTAGTGTCGACCTTTAACATATACGTTTGAAAACCTTACAGATCCATTAATGTTTTATTAAATTACATAATTTGCATCCAAATTGTAAAAATTTAAACGCTAGAGTGATGCATATTCTCACTTTTACGTGGCAATAAAACAGTACACTGTGAAATAAATATTAATGATAGTAATAACCATAGTGACTGTTTAAAATGCAGCCCATACTTCCACTAACTGTTGCATACACAAGTACAGCTCAAAGTTTCATCGCATATTTACATCACGTAAATTTAACAAAGAAAAAACTTAATTATTGGCTATACATGCTCAGAGACCATCCACCATCACTTTTTTCGTCGGCTTAAGGGCTTGAACACTCCGTAAATGGCATACATGAAAGTCTTACTTTCTTTCTGTTGTTTCTTCGGCTTATGAGACAAGGATTTTGTTGAGGGTGTTCTGATATTCATTCCAGAACTGAATTGAAGCGATTATACAGTATTTTCAGAAATCTATTAACAACATGTTTAATAAACCAAAAGAGAATGCGGAAGCCATAAAGGAATAAACTGTATGGTATGTACTACTTACTACTATTGTAAGCTCCAGGACGTAGGCAGGGAACAGCACGACTTGTTAAACCTCGTGATAATATCCTGCACGATTACAATGTGTGTTTTGCTTTTGCTGATTTATATAATTTTAGGAAAATAGTTGTAAGAGGGTCATAAGGTGAAGCAATACAGTTTGCTTTCTGATCCGATAATGCGGTAGAACTTTCTACAACAACTGCATAAAATATTCGTTACAAGATCCCAAATAAAAATATGAAACTATTTAATGCCAAAATCTAAAAAGAAAAGTTCTAAGGAGAAAATACCAAACTAAAATTATTTAATACTTTACGTGTGGTTATCTTTTACCTTAATTTTAGTTGAAAAATATGTTACATTTACTGAAGAGTAAAAAATATCTAGAAATTAATATTTTACTTGCCTAAATAAACAAACTTAGATGGTATTCGCGATTTTTTTAAGAAAATACCTGTGAGAATAATAAAAACCACTCTTTTTTGGTCATTCATTCATACTACCGTCCGCCCACCGTCGTAACCGCTTTAGCATTACTTCAGGGGGGTGCGGGCGTCCATTACACACTAAACATTCATGCAACATGCACCCTAAACTTAACTAAGTGAAATACCGCCTCAGCCAGGCTTTGACCACGAGGCCAATCAAACAGCATTTCACTGTGACCTCGACTGACAGCGCGTATTCGCACTGCCCCATCGAGGTTCCTAATAAAAACCACTTTGCTAAAATTTATAGACTAGTTTACATCAAGGAAATCCTGTAAAAAAAGGTAAGAGAAAATGAGAAAATATTATAATTATGCAATTTTTAGCTGACCTTTTCTATCTTTTTTTCTGGAAGTTTGTTAAGTAATTCTTTTTTTCTGTTTCAAACTTTCGGTTTAGTGTCCTTGTTTTTACCATAGCAAAAATGTTCAATGGTTATTCGACCAACTTTTTATGTTCTGATTGTATTTTTTCTAGAATACTTGAAAAGTTTTCACCCACTCTAAAACCGTCATCAATAATACCGGGTGATTTACAGGAGATTAGAAACCTACCATTCAAAAAATAGGCAACTAAAAATACATATCACAAGGTACTGCGATATCGAAATTTTTCTCGGTGATATTGTAAATCAGAGATGCCCGTTTGGTATATGCAACTTTATTCGGTTTTTAAATAAAGTATGTTTAGACAAAACCACCAAATTCTTGTTAATAGATATGTACGTTTATGTATTTCCAATATCATATTGCGTTTTTTTATTAATTATGTTTATATCCACAACTGCTGGTGCGAAATAAATATATTCCA
Source organism: Limonius californicus (assembly GCA_014611495.1). Taxonomy (NCBI): domain Eukaryota; kingdom Metazoa; phylum Arthropoda; class Insecta; order Coleoptera; family Elateridae; genus Limonius; species Limonius californicus. The sequence continues at coordinate 27,201 of JABXWE010003849.1, forward strand.
ATATCATATTATTTAATCTTTATTTGAGTTCAATGAGTAAACTTTCAATCATATCAAACACGCACCTCCGATTCCTAATACCGTCAATAAAAGTTTAAATATCGCAGGATCGTGTGATATGTATTTTGTGTTTCCTATTCTTGGAATGATAGGGTGAATCATCTTGTATTGGTGTGCAAATTAATCCATTAATAGAACATTTGATAATTATTATATATGATCGAAAAATCGATTATTAATCAGTTTACGTGTTAATTGAATAATCGCATGTCTTCACGAAATACTTAGGAAACAAATCAATTTCTTTATAATATCACATAAATACAGTACCTATTCATGAAGAATTCTGAATATTCGCAGTCATATATTTACTCCAGCATTCTAAAGTAAACACGATATGAGCAACATGATCGTACACTAATCATTACATTCTTCTTTGAGGCATTTACTTTAATGTGCTACTAAAACCGTCTACTTTGATGAAATGTTTACTTCAAATACTGGGGGCACTAAAATTTCAGAAAATTACTAAACTTAAGGTAAAACCAGTGGCGGCTTGTACTAAAGGGCACAAGGGCACGTGCCCACCCAACCACCAAGACAAACACAGAAAGAAATTCGCATGTAATTCAGTGCATTATTTTAATTTTATTATTTTAACGATGGTATCAAATTTTCCTTCCGCACCAAAGGCGCGGCTAACACGCTCAAAACTATGTTCCGGGGAACGCTCTGATTTGTACCTATTTAGAGGATGATTCGGTTGCCTATCGGTTATCTTCGCTATACGCGATATACCAGGCGAATGGGGCACCG
>JABXWE010003850.1:0-27456 GCA_014611495.1 Limonius californicus
TACTTTTTAAAGTTAATTAAATTTGCAGCAATTTAAGCCCAACCGCAGCTCTATAAACCCTATAGGGACCAAGCTGTGGCCCTTCGAAGATGGTCCATTTTTCCCGAAAATTCACAATTTTAAGTTTTGCTCCCCTTCGGGGCAAAATATTGGCAAAATCGCTCGTCCTATGAGAAAAGTCATTGAAAGTAAAGTTGTAGTACATTTAATTTGCTTTCATTAAAGCACAGAACGAAGTCTGTGAGACTAATAGTTCACTCACAATCTCGAAAGAACGAAAAGATGGTAAAAATTGATTTTTCAAGTATTGAGACAAATCTCTTTGAATACATATTTGTGTGTGTAGTACCAAAGGAAAAGGCATAAAATCATGTGAAAAGGATATACTAACTACTTTAAATAACTATTTTTTAATTTGCAGGCTATGTTAGCCCTTTTTAAGGTAGTGGCATATATATTGTCACCACCAAGTTCAAAAGTAGCTGGGGGTGGAGAAGTACCCCACCGAGTGGGGTTGGGAAATGAGCTCCTATGGCCTCATCCCATTAACAATTAACAAAGAGCCAGCCCCACCACAGCTTCTCAAAACCATAGCCTGCAAATGTAAGAAGGGATGCAGGGGGGCGTGTACTTGCCAGAGAGCTGGGCTCAAATGCTCGGTTCTATGCCTGAACTGCTCAGGAAAATCATGCGATAACGTCGCCTTGATTTCGATAGACGAAGACGAGGACGATCCTGAGGAAGCTCAGGAAGAACATGAATCTGAAGAACGTGCCGAACCAGAGGAAGATCGTGAAGAACCTGAGGAAAAAACGCCGAGTGACTGATCATTAATCATTACTTCCAAATATACATTATTTAATTATTCGAGTTGGGGCTATTGCAAGGTTTGTTCCGTGGACGGCTACCTTGGCAGTACGGTTCGAGAGCATCGCTTTTACCCATCTAGTTGTTGTGGGGTTCACTTGTTTGCTTTCCAAACTCCTAACTAGGTAGTGTCTCAATCGGCGTATTCTCGAAAGAACCCCCAATGTCAAGAAATACATATAGTGCAATTTGTTTGTCTTCCAATGCCTTTTCCACTCTGTCCACAAAGTTTCCGTGGATTTACCTCTACGGTAGGCATGTTGGTTACAACTAATAGGGTTGACCGTTAAGGCCTCTTCCCTGATATCCCTATCCAGTATCTTCTCCATTGCTTTCAATAGAAATGATGTAAGGCTGATTGGTCTGAAAGTCTGAATTTGTCCAAATATACATGTACCTACAACTAATATATGTATAAGTTTTTAATTTAAAACCTGTTCTTTTTCTACCTTTCCGAATTATATACTTTTGTTAATTAACCAAGTCTGCAAATTAAAAAGTAATTATCGTTTATACATGATTTTATGCCTTTTCCTTTGGTACGATCGACAGCACATCACCCGTAACACCACCAGTATAAACTGAACTCTGACTACTATGGCGCGCATTCTCCGTGCGGCCGGTACAAAGTCCAAAGTGTTACGCTTGACGTGCGGTCGACTGTACTATACACACAAATATGTATTCAAAGAGATTTGTCTCAATACTTGAAAAATCAATTTTTACCATCTTTTCGTTCTTTCGAGATTGTGAGTGAACTATTAGTCTGACAGACTTCGTTCTGTGCTTTAATGAAAGCAAATTAAATGTACTACAACTTTGCTTTTAATGACTTTTCTCATAGGACGAGCGATTTTGCCAATATTTTGCTCCGAAGGGGAGCAAAACTTAAAATTGTCAATTTTCGGGAAAAATGGACCATCTTCGAAGGGTCACAGCTTGGTCCCTATAGGGTTTATTGAGCTGCGGTTGGGCTTAAATTGCTGCAAATTAAATTAACTTTAAAAAGTACTAAGATTTGTTTGTCGAAAAACGCATAGTTTATGACTTTTAGAGCCAAATGTCAAAAAAGTCCCAAAATATCGCAGTTTTTCGCGTGGTGCGCAGCGAGCACAAGTTTTTCGAAGTTGCAAATTTGGATTCACACTACCCTAAGTGGTCCATACAACATACCAAAAAATGAGAACTACATCATGCTTTGCGAATTTAGCCTTTTTTAGTGTCGATTTCTACTGGGCTATTTAAGTAGTAAGCTATCAAAAACTAAGTAGCTTTTGTTTCCATTTCCCTCCTTTTAGAAGAGCAACAAATGCATGGCAGAATTTTTTCATGTGCAAATGCTGCAAAAACTCAGGGGGTTTCACGTACGGTATAGTTCTAGTATTTGCATCCATTGTTTATTATTGCATTATAAAATGTATTACAACAACAAATTGTATATATTAATTGAATTCTTTTTTGTTACAGAAATCCGCAATATACTCGATGATACTGTTTTATATGAAAAATATGAAGATTTTATGGTCAGAAGAGTATTGGCAGTCGATCCTGATACTAGGTGGTGTCCAGCACCAGATTGCAGGTATATTTTCATGTTGTATCAATCACAAAACAATTTTAAGAAGTCATTCAAAACAGAAGGTTTTATAATATTTTTGTTTTTAATCAAGTTTTGGTATATTTCTTAGCATTTTTTTCGATAAAACTACATATGCTTTTTTGAATTGGCGCAAGTGCACCATCCTGAGTTTGTAGATTTATATTTTTGCTTCAGTATACTAATTATTTCCACATTGTAGATTTGCTGTAATAGCAAGTGAATGTGCTAGCTGCCCTAAGTTAAAGTGTGAGAGGCCGGGCTGCAACTCATACTTCTGCTACCATTGCAAAGCCGAATGGCACCCCAATCAAACCTGTGATGCTGCCCGAGCTCAACGATCACCGAATGTGCGCTCATCTTCTATTAGTTTTAGTCAAGATTCGCAACATCGTAAGTTCTTTATTGCCAATATAGTAAGCTTGGGTGTTTAAGTAATGCTGATTTTCATTGCAGGAGATGACATAAAACCATGTCCCCGGTGTCAAGTCCTGATTGTAAAGATGGATGATGGCTCCTGCAACCACATGATGTGTGCTGTCTGTGGTGCGGAGTTCTGTTGGCTGTGCATGAAAGAAATTAGTGATCTCCATTATCTCAGGTAACTCTTTCAATAATGAGTATAGAGGCATTGTTGGTCGTAGCTTAACTATTTGCTAATATCAGGAAATTAAAAAAAAATTTGTTTCTTAAATACTAAAATTTTATAAATTAGATTGGCAATTTAAAATATTTTCTTGGTATTTTAAATTTATATTTTTTTGAAGACGTATTTGATAAATTGCAAATATCCAAAATGGCAGTTGAAAAGATTAGGAGTTGTGTGAAAGAAAACCCTAATTGCTATAGTACAGTTTAAGACAAAACACTAATTTTGAATAATTGCAGTCCTTCAGGTTGTACCTTTTGGGGTAAGAAACCGTGGTCTCGAAAGAAGAAAATCTTATGGCAGCTGGGTACATTAGTAGGTGCTCCAGTTGGTATAGCTCTCATAGCTGGAATTGCTGTACCTGCTATGATTATAGGTAAGCATTGAGAATAATATATATATATGTATATATAGTTAAGATGCGATAAAGTGAAGGAGTAATTTAGTCTACATTCCTTTTTAATTACTAGTATTACCACTTAGTATATATTTTAATTCTTATAATTCCACGACAAATGCATTTTTGTCTTACATTGAAGCCTCATTATAATGTAACTTTTTGGCTGCAGGAATCCCAGTATGGGTTGGTCGAAAGTTGTACACAAGATACAAGTCTGCAAACAAACATAAGAGAAATGCAGCCATTGTTGGTGGCGTTATAGCATCGGTAAGTGCAATATAAATGTATGATTTGAATTACCACAATTTGAAAGAGGTTTAAGAGAAGTTGGTGATTTCACTGTTAATGGTTGAGATAAACATAGAGAAAAAAAATCATATACATATATGTTTGTGTTCTTACGAGATATTGTTTTTAAACGAGATTTCTGTATGATAATGCTGTGGTGTAGACGCAAGTGATTAAATTATATTTTTATCAAGTATAAGTATTTATGCCATCTTGGATTTTTTACTATTATTTTCTTACATATTAGGATTTCCTTCTTTTATTCCTTTTTGAAATGGAAAACAATTATTGCAAATTGCTCCACAAAGAGCTTCGTAGAAATTGTATGAAACAAATTAAATTAATTTGTTTACTGCGCTCTAATAAATGACAGTTTACGTATTTGAATTGTTTCAAAATGTTAAATTGTTTTGTTAGCTAATATGGTCATGTAATCAGCTGCTCCCAGTGGTCGGCCACTTAATTGCAAATATCTGTATTCAATTTAATCCCTAACGTTCAGCTAGACTTGTTACATTTAAATATATGCAGTGAACCATCTGCTAGATCAGCGTTTCTCAAACTTTTTTGGTGACGGAACCCTTTTAAGAAACTAAATTTTTAACAGAACCCTAAACCCTAAAGCCCTAAACTAAAAGCAAAACCCGTTATATGTGTATTGTTTATTAATAATCATACAAAAAAAGGTAGATACAGTAAGACTTACTGTATCTACCTTTGTTTGTATGATTGCTTACTAACTTACCACTTACTGAGTAAGTAGTAAGTTAGTAAGCAAATGATAAAACTAAGTTCATTTAATGGGAGGCATGAAATTGTTTTTTATTCCTCATCAACTGGGTAATGTCAGGCTTGATAGAAGAAAATTGAATTCTCATGTCTGGTTCGGCATCCAGTCTATTGCGGTATTTTGTTTTTGTAGCTGTATATGCTGAAAATCCTGTTTCACACAAGTACGTTGTTGGGAACGGCAGAAGAACATTGAAAGCCTCTGTGGCAAGTTGTGGATATTCATCACGAACCCTGCACCAAAAATCATTCAGTGAAATTGCTTTGAACAATGATTCCATGCTTGTGTCTGATGTTATTTCTAAAAATGATTCATAGATCTGATTTGACATATTTTCAGGCTAAAAAAGGGTTTTGAATCCATGAATTTATTTTCAGTTTCGTATTCTGTTCTTCAGGAAAGTAAGATTTAAAAGTCGCTCGCAGATCATCGAGATATTGCACCAATTCAACAAATGTTTCATTTTGAAATATTTCTGTATCACTAAGACTAAGGTGACTAAGGAACTCACTTAGCAATGAAAAACTTTCTGTTTCTCTCTTACCAAAACAAGTAATCCAAAAATCTAATTTTCTTTTAAAGGCGGTTATCTTGTTGTTAGCATTGAAAACTGTTGTCTGTTTTCCTTGTAGTGACAGGTTTAATTCGTTAAGTTTTCCAAACATGTCTGCTAAAAATGCTAGTCTAAATAGCCAGCTTTTATCGGACAAACGGTCTTTTAAATTTAAATTAAAAGGAATATCTGTAAGAAAAGTTTGTAATTCTGTTCTTAGTTCAAGAAGCCTTGTCAAAGTTTTACCCCGAGACAACCATCTCACTTCAGTATGGAGCAGTAGTGTTTTATGATTGCTACCATAATCTTCACATAATATTGAGAACAATCGGGATTGCAGTGGACGTGACTTGACAAAATAAATTATTTTTACCGCCTCATCAAGAACCAATTTTAGGTTTGGCGGCATTTTCTTAACCGCGAGTGATTGTGTATGCAGGATGCAATGGCTGGAACTACAATTTGGCGCTTTCATTTTTATTCGTGATACTGCTCCTGCTGTTCTACCTGTCATTGCCTTGGCTCCATCGGTACAAATATCGATGCAATCATTCCAATCGAGTTGGTTTTCTTCAAAAAATATGTTAATCGGGTTAAAAATTTCTTCTCCGGTTGTGTTAGTAGGCAGCGATGAGCACATAAGCAAGTCTTCTTCGAGTGAATGTTTATATGGATATCGCACAATTACTAGCAAGATGGCCAGTCCAGCAACATCAGTCGACTCATCCATTTCCAAGTCGAATTTGTTATTTTGAAGCCGAGCAACCAGTTCTTGTTTTATGTATCCTGCGAGATCCCCAATCCGGCGCGAAACTGTATCGTTCGAAAGCGGCACTGTAGAAAGATGCTTTGCAGATTTTTCGTCGAGTATACATCGTGTTATGTCTACCACACATGGTTTTATTAACTTTTCAGCGATAGTGTGCGCTTCTCCTGCTTGGGCAATGCGGTAACTAACCAAATACGACGCCTCCGTGGCCTTTTCATTCACAGTCTGAGTCGCATACGTCATAGCTTTTTGGCTTCTTAATAATTGTTCTTTTTTACGTACAAAAATTCTTTACTCGGGATGCACAGTTTGTAAATGTCGGCGCATCTTAACAGGTACCATCGAACTATTAGGAAGGAGTTTGCTGCACAACATACAGAGAGGTGAGCCGTTGGAATCAACAAATCCGAGATTAATGTATGATTCGTCATACTTTCGTTTTTTCGCCTTTAGTGTGTCATTAGATGTTTTACTATTTGAACTTGAAACCATAGAACTAGAACTTGACGCCGTCATATCATCTTGATTTGAATTTGACACATCATCCAAGCGAACCACTTGTGAACCCTCCGTGGATGATTTTATTTTTATTGCAACACCTTTAAGCCAACGCTCCATTCTTCTTGAACACTAATTTGATTTGGCTAATTTTGTGACAAATAGAATCTCTTCACGCACGAAATACAAGACTTAACAACCAGTACGAACAACACAAGCGAACATAAAATACTGAGCGTGGTGCGAGTAAATTTTGCGGTACGTTGCTTGATTAATTAATTCTCCGCGCCAAACAATCCTCCTTTTATATTATACAACCATCGAATCATCTCGAATTCCCCAGAAACTTCGCGCAGCCAGACGATTTTCTCCGAACTGCGCGTCAACGAGAAGCGGCGCGACGAACCGAGGTCATTCCATTGCTTATAGTCCGGGAGCGAATGGTGGCGTATGTGTAACATTTCGATATAATAGGCCGGGCGCTTACTTAACAATATATTAAATTTACGTATATGTACCCGTAAAACCTATAAGTAAGCGTTTCGTTTGGTAGTTTATTTTTATCTTAGGTAACTTTATTCTTATAGGTTCCACTTTAATACATGTATTCATTTTATTATGGCTGCCGGCGGAGCCCTACCGGAGGCTTTGCGGAGCACCGGGGCTCCGCGGAGCACACTTTGAGTAACGCTGTGCTAGATATATTGTTTCAATAACTGACATTCCAAAAGTACTGATGAACTACAAATATCATAAGTAATTTTCAATAGTAATAGTAACCGAACACATGTACATGATGTTTGTTAGTACCAATCTTGGTAGTCATTTAGGATTGAAAATACATTAAATACTGTAAGAACCATCAAACTTGGAAGCTGAAACATCGATTTGATTGTGGCTGACTTATGATATGGAAAATTCTAGTATTTATCTTAACCTTGTCCTCTAATGGTTAAAAGGTCTCTTATTTTTATTCATTCTACATCAAATGAAAGACACAACTATGCTTTATGTAGGTTTCACTGCTGCTTACACTTAGTATATCCAACATTGGACTGAGCTTAAATAAATTTAGCCCTCTAAAGAGACGTGAATATATTGCTGATATTGCTGTAGCAGTGACAGTTACCACTGGAATAACATTGGGTATTAGGTATTTTATTGCATGTTGTACAAATATTTTAAATACATCTAAACCTTCATATTTATTCATTCTTATTTAGTGAAATTCTTTTATTAAGTTTGTATAAATTAAATTAAATTTCTAAATTTATAGAAGAAAGCTGAGCTACTTAATAACACTTGCCTGACAACCTCATTATCAAAGCTGACTACTGCCAAAATTTGTTACTGTCTTGATATGCTAATACTCAAAAACACTTTTTAGTTTATCTTTTGTTCTGAATATACAGCAGACGCTCGATAACGTGAACTAATTCAGACCCGAGTGTGTTCACATTATTGAAATATTTACATTAGCAAGCGTGATTTAATTAATCAGCAAATTATTAAAAGAATCGTTTAATAACACAATTAATATTTTTTTTCTAACTGTGTCACTCCCGGACCTAGTGCAACCTCGTCTATGATTTTCACTTTTCTTTTATAGGATGTGGATGCATAAACGCATGCAATATGCTCGACTTAAGTTTAACAACAACTAAAATGAAATCCTCCTCCTACAAATAATTTGCTGAGAATCACGTATGTACATCATAAAAACAATAAAAAAAAGAAGTGTTTACGTTAGCGGGCGTTGATCGTATAGTAAGAATTTGGTGTTTACATTAGCGCGATGTTTCCATTATCCGGTGTTTATGTTATCGAGCGTCTGCTGTAATTATCAGGTCATCTGCATAGATCACAACTTGGTACAGTTCTTTAGAATGCTGTTGCTCGTATTTGTTGTGCTGTACGTTTTTGTTCCTTTTAAAGCTGTATTGAACAAAGTTGTCCAGGGCAGGTCACCTTATCCTTTGTTGTTTGGGAGCTTATTTCTTGTATATAGTGTGGAACAGCCAAGTGGAATAAGTTCGGTATCTCAATTATAGTGCATACTTTTAAAAACCCCGAGACACGTCAGTTTTAGATTATGAAATGACATCGTGCAACATAAAAATTTCATCCCCAAATTCAACCTCCTCCGAATGACAGTTGCAACCCCCAAATTTTTAAATTGGAAGTAGGGGCTTGTGATACCTCATTTGAAAGGTCTTTTCATTCTCTTTTTATAAATGCTATGGTTATAATATTTTTTTTAAATTAACAGTAAAAATAATAAATTCACGTGATTGACGAAATTCGCTACAACACACTAAAATCTTAATAACTAATAGCGTTGCGTTCTTGATAGTAAGAAGGCAAGCAAACACAATTTCGGTGTCCCTTTTCGACAGTATCACCTAAAAAGAAGACATAAAAACTTTTCAATACATTCTTCATAGTTGGCGGTGTTAGTTTTGTTGAAAACGCCGTAGCAACTTGCTGTGTGATTGTAACCGCATGACAGTAGTTGTCTGTGTTGTGTGTATTGTGTGTATTGTTTGAGTTTTGCTAACTGCAATTCAGAAATATGGTTTATTCAACAGAAATGCATAAAGCAACAATTCTACAGATGGTTGGTTACGGAGATAAAACACGATCACAGGTCGAAGTTGCTCTCCTATTTCATGATATATTAGCCAATTTGGCATCTATATCCCAAGGGACAATTAGTAAAATTGAAAATTAGTTTCGAGAACTTGGACATATACAACAGATAAAAAATAACCTTCCAATGCACTGAGTAATGATACCAAATTAGATGTAATGCTCGAAGTTGAGGAAAACCCACATACTTTGAGTCGACAAGCAGCTGCAGCATTAGATGTTAGCCATTCCTGGATTCTTCGCGTATTAAAAGAAAATGCATCCCTATAAACTGATACCAACTCAGGAGCTCATGGAAGACGATGCTGATAGAAGAATGTATTTTTGTGAACAAATGATGGAAAGGTTAGATAACAATGTTATCCAACTAGAAAATGTTTTTTCTTCAAACGTCAGTAAATCTGTCATTTTTCGACTGTGTAGGCGACCGTAAAGTTTCATTTTTCCTCCGCCGGAGCTTTAGTTTTCACTTTCCCGCCGGCGGAGGGAAAAGTGTTATCATAGCAACATAGATAGAAACAAGAAAACAAGCGTCTATAAATCACTAATTTAGGAACTAATTGGTTATTATTTAAGTGAACTTACTCGATAAAACTGCTTATCAATTCGGAATTAAAACGCAACCGGAGACGCAATAATTGTAAAAAAATAAATTAATATTGTTGACAGTGTCCACTGACAGCTTTATGTTACATTACTATAGCAACAACCTGTGCCTACTCACCGACACCGGTCTAATCCGCCTTGCGAACCCAATTATGTTTAAAAATTATTACTATCAAAAAGAGACGTTTTTGCATTAATTTGTCGACATTTGAAGAAAAAACAGCATATTTTATTTGGAGGAAAAGTTACTTTTCATGACTTGCTCTCTATTACCAGCCTCACTCCGTTCGGCTGTTAAACACGAGCGCGTCATGAAAAGTATCACTTTTCCTCCACATAAAATAATATACTATTGTTTTCTGATTAGTGCACTTTTACACTCTGCGGCCATGTTAATCGCCAAAACTGACGCTACTGGCCTAAAGAAAATCCACACTGAAAGAGAGTTACATATGCAAAAACCGGAAAAGGTTAATGTTTGGACAGAGATAATTGGAAACCATATCATTGGTCCCTTTTTCATTGATGGAAATTTGAATGGAGGTAATTATTTAGCACTGATCCAAAATAATGTCGTGCCAACTTTGACTAACTTCTATCCTGCTCAAGCAAACCCACAAGTTCCACCGAATGTGATATGGTTCCAGCAGGATGGAGTACCACCCTATTACGAACTCAATGTCCGGCAGTACCTCGACTTAGTATGTCCAAATTGGTGGATAGGGAGGCGAGGATCGATAGAATGGCCAGCACGATCACCTGATCTAACGCTATTAGACTTCTTATGGGGATATGTGAAAAGTATGGTATACAAAACTAAGAAACTTAAGAAGAAGAATAACGCTTGCGATTAGGTCGATCACGCCTCGGATGTTGATTAACGTTAGAAGACATTTTTATTTATGATTAGGATGCTGCCAAGACGTTCGAGGCATGCATTTTGAACATCTCCTACACTAATTAATTGATGTGTTCTCTATTTTATTACATTATCGAGAACAAAACGCTATTAGTTATTGAGTTTTTAGTGTGTTTTAGCGAATTTCGTCAACCATATGAATTTATTATTTTTACTGTTAATTGTTGCAATAAATTTTATAACCGTAGCAGTTTTGAAAAGAGATTGAATAGACCTTACAAATGAGGTATCACAAGCCCCTACTTCCAATTTAAAAATTTGGGGGTTTCAACTATCACTCGGAGGGGGTTGAATTTAGGGACGACATTTTTACGTTGCACGATGTCATTTCATAATCTAAAACTGACGTGTCTCGGGGATTTTTAAAAATATGCATAATAATTGAGATACTGAATTTATTCCATTTGGCTGTTCCACACTGTATTTACTCGAAATTTCTTACAATGTTATTTTGATCAAATCTGTTACTTGCTTTAGCAAACTCTACATCCATCATTGTTTTAAATAATCTATTTTTTTTAACTATCGTAACTTGCCTGTAATCTATGAAAAACATACCAAGATGTTTAATTTTTCTTTGTATTTTCTTGCACCTGTCTGAAGGTGAACAGTTGATCTGTTATGAATTGGCTCTTCTTATTTAATGCAGTCGCACTGGTAATCTCCTATCTTCCTTTCTAGTATTTTTCTTAATCTGGTATTTATAATTATGGCCATAATTCTATATATACAACATTTAGGAGTGAAATTGGTCAATAGTTATTAGAATCAAGTATTTGAATGAATTTAAAAGAATAATAAACAAGAAGAAAGTTTTTTCTGCTCCTGGCCAATGGTTAATATTTAGTGACTTCGAAAAATAATGTGCAAATTGTAGATCCCGGAATTAATTTTTTTTGGGAAAATCCTGAACAGTTGTAGCAATTTAGATTATGTCCCATATTTTAGGAGATTGTTAATGGACAAGGAGGTTATATTTTGTAAATTGTTATAATACTTTATAATTATGACACTAACTCTAAAACATAACAATAACAAAAACAAACAAACAGAAATACTATATTTCAGTCACAACTCAAAAAAGGCATGATTAACTTGCAAGGTTATCTTTCATTATATAAATTAATTTTGGTCCATATAATGAAGTTATTTTTTCACAAGCAAGTAACATCAAAACTGCTATTTTTTCAAAAACTGGGGAACGAGGTTTTCTCATGAGAATATGATTTATCAGGGGCTGCCTACAAAGAGAATATTTAATTTAATAAGTTAGTTACTATTACTAATACTGATAAAATAGTACAATTGGAGTGAATTGTAGAGAAATTCTAAAATATCATTTACATAATTATGTAAAATGTTCAAAATGATTTTCTTTATATACAAAGTTGTGATTCTCGTGTAGTGCTGGTTACCGTGTCTAAAAGCAAATCAATAAACGCAAAAATATGAATATAAAATGGTTTAATACTTTTGTTATTTGTGTTTTTTGTAAGTGTGTTGCTTAATGCTTTTATGTAGAGAAAAATCAGACAAATGCTAAATTATAAAAAAAAAGAAAACCAGTATTTTGTTTTTTTTTCGATTATATACGAAACAGAAGCATAGGTCATTAAGGCTTTGCCTGTTATTTTTTCTTTTTTTTCCCAATCAAATACCCTTTTTATTTCTACAATACATTGTTGATATTCTCTCTTTATGTTAGTCACTTGTTAAAAGGACCTTCTTGCTTTCCTATTGTATTTACCGTCAAGCTCTTGGTTTTCTTCTTTTGTTTGTTCTAATTTTTTCCGTCACTTTTCACGTCCGCCCTTCTACATGGTTTTTAATCTCTGATTTTATGTACATTTTTTTTCTACTAATACAACACCTACTAGTTTGTAAGGCGCCTATTTGAAGCCACCCAAACAGCCTTATGAATTTCTTTGCCTGTCAAGTATGTGTTATAGATTCTTATTTGTTTTCCATTTGCGAAATCTATTAAACATTTTCTGTTGTGGTTCCTGATATCATGCTTGTTATGTTGTACAATTGGTGCATACACAAGTTGTTTTGCAATTTTTGCATTTAGGTCTCAGACAGTTTATTACATTCTCTTTATAGTTGTTCATAGTAGTCATCTTTTTCTTCTTCCAGCTTTTGTTCTGCTGTACCATGAATATTCAGTAAGTTGAGTTTACGCTATTTTCCTTGAAGTCTAAAACAGGTCTTAATAAACACATTAATCTACCTATGTGAGGTGAGTAACTAAAGATAGCAACTGTTTTGCCGAACATTCCTGAACACCATAAAGGCACAAAAATAGTAGATTCGGGTAAACTGAATGCTCTTGTGGGTCCAAATGAAAACACGTCCTGTAACCTGTGGTATATCCCTTGTCAAGATATTAACTGTAATAATTCATAGTCTTCTACGTGTAAATTATTAATAATTGTAAACTGTGCCAGCTTGCTATTTAGCTCAAAAATTATGCAAATCCATGAACTATCATATGTTACTTTCAAATTTATATACAAAGCCTTCCGTGGGGTTGTAATTTGACCCCCTCGGTTAGTATCCAACTAGCTCAAGTGATTGTTGTGAATTTTTAACCATATTTGGGAACTCGTTATATTTCCCAAAACATTTATTTTGCAATGGCAAATATCAGTTAAAGAAAGTAATTAAATATTGCAAGAACTGGGATTATACTCTTTCAAACTCATAACGCTTACGATTTTTTCTACTTATCATGAAAACGCGAAAAGTAAGCCGCAAGCGCAATCGTATATATAGTTCAAAATTAGTTCGAAAACATGTTTAATAAAGTGGATAATGAAATACATACCTACAAAATTTAATAAAGCTATTTAGCAAAATAACCGATTCTTAGTCGTAAAAAAGGTATTGCAATTTAGAAAATAAAATCTGCTCTCTAGCAGCTATAAAGTAGAATTTTTGAATTTGTAAACATATTGAGGATAATTTCTAAAACAGTAAGGATTTAGACAGCATTGCTGAATTTTCTAGAAACTTATGTTTGAGGCTACAGAGAGGATTAACGAAAATATCTATTAGTGAGTAATGTACGATGGTATAAGGGATTTTTTTGAAAACTTTCTCCTTACAGACAGCGTATTTAAGTAATGTAAAACATTAAAAATGCCCACCTATAGCTAATATAACAAAAAGTGGGCGTAAATAGAATAACTTACTAAACATCTCTTAATTTAATACGTTCGCTTCCTAACATAGCTGTCTAGGGGTGTCGACAAATATCACCAAACCTTCCCCTAAAAAGTGGTATATGCGCTCGAACAGTAAAAAAACACTTACATAGTGAAGTTTTGGGTCCTTGGAACGCCCACCAATGCCGTGGGACCTCCCTTATTTATCTGCGTTGTCCTCTTCTTTACTTCCATGTAGTTCCTGGTATTCCCCCCGTTGGCACGATTCTAACTCTATAGAAACATAAAAATGAAATTTAAGTGAACATTAACCACAAGAATGAAATTGTAGGAATCCTAGAGGAAATCACAATGGAATGACTAAGTAGTTGCAAACTTCATTCAAACGGATTTCTTACCAATATTGTTCATACATTTCAAAGTGTCGTGCAGTACCTAAAATCTAATTTGTAGCCCCAATCACAAAAGTTATAGGGTCGTCGCTTTTACGTAAGTACGTATAACCAGCAATGTCGGTGTAGTGGATTAAAATATATTCTGGGGAAAATCGGTGCAATTTTGAAAGACCCTGCGGTATTACCATTCTTACTTATTCCCAGCTACATCATAAAGTTATAGCTTCATGCCTTGTATGTAATACTACGAGTATCGGTGAATTGAATTATTTTGGAAAATATGGGTACAACTTTGAAATACTCTGTTTGTTACTAATAGGTCTATAAGCCTATAAACAATGTTTTACCTGCAAGCAGACTGGATTTGGTTTTCCCTAACAGCCTGGACCAATGGAAAACAGACATAGAATAATAAGACGAACTGTCACACATCTTACCCTATCAAACACTTTATTGAAACTGATGTTATTTGCTGCACTTTATAAGTATGAGGTGTATATAACGAATCGGTAACATAATGTTGCTAAACGATATTAGTCAAGACCTGCAAGAAATGATAAAAACATGTAGCTGTGTTACAATTTTGATTCAAATCTTATCTGTACTTTTTTTTACCAAAACATGAATTATAAAAACCCCTTCTTCTTAGAGTGCTTTATCTCTTACGAGACGTAGCGATCTTCTCTCCTATGCCTGTGTTGCGCGTTTAAAGTACCATAGACATATAGGACCTACAGCTTAACGTGGGCTCCGAACCACGGGAAGTGTAAACACTTCTACTCCAGAGGCAGAATACCTCGCTGGTTTGCCATTGCCTTGCGAGGGAGAACGGCCGTTAAAAATCCGATGTTCCTGTACTGGGAATTGAACCCAGGACCTTCGGCGTAGAAGTCTAACGCGCTAACCTCTAGCCCACGGCCGCCTACTTTTAAAAAATTATTATTAGCTTTACATCTAGAATTA
Source organism: Limonius californicus (assembly GCA_014611495.1). Lineage (NCBI taxonomy): Eukaryota > Metazoa > Arthropoda > Insecta > Coleoptera > Elateridae > Limonius > Limonius californicus. Next base: position 15,111 of record JABXWE010003850.1, read on the forward strand.
ACGATATAAAATGCATTTCAGTCTTCAATTTAATATAAGGTGTTTTACTGTACAAGGTTTTGTAATTATTATATAATTAGATTCCAATTGATTTTTAAACAATTATGAAGCACTTGACATCACACTTTACGTTTTTAAAAGTTACTACATATATGTAATGTTATGTAAATGGTTGTTTTTGTGCTTTCAATTCAACTTAAAAAAAACAGATAAGATTTGAAACAAAACTATTACGCAACTACAGGTTAAATCACTTCTTGCGGTTCTCGTTTTGCATTTACATAGTTTTTAGAGATAAATACCAATCTGGCACAGATTTCCCTTCACCGGTAATTTTTGATTATTATAGGAGTGGGTGAACTTACAACTCCAAGGAAGGTTTTGCAAGTAAATTTGAAAGTGGCTTATGATAGCTTATGCATTTACATAATTTTTGATCTGAATACCAACGTGGCACAGATTTGCAATTATTATTAATTTACGCGTACAAGACTAGGAATTATTTTTAATTACGTATAATATTATTACAGTTAAAATCGTGAAAAGGGTTAAACCGACAGGGAACACGACGTGTTTTTGTTTACCCGTAAGAGCATTCATTTTAGCCCAATCTACTTTTTTTCCTGCCTGTATGGTGTTCGGGAATTTTCGGAAAAACGGTTGCTATCTTTAATTATTCATTTCACATATAACATATGTTATTGATCTAATATTTTTCACTTTGGGCTCTAACGTTAGTTAATAACAAATCGTGTACAAAATCGCCTCTCTATACGTGTAGGGCTACCACCTCAATTTTGTACGTGTCAATTTTTTCAATAACTGTTCAATAGCATTTTCTCTCAGACTTGATGTTCCAAAAGTAAGAGAAGCTGCATATCTTTTCTCTTTATATTTACCTGTCTTTTCTTTCTTCTATCGTTTCTTTGCCCGGCCATTTTGTTATGTTCTTGGTTGGTTCTTCGTTTTTCCTTTTCTTTCGCTTCCGCTGACGTCTCTATCTTCATTATTCTGTTCTTACAGTTTACCGTTAACCATAAGTAATTTGCATTTTATTTTTACCATGCCACCATTTTCTTTCTTTTCTCTTCCTCCTCTCCTTTTGTCCCCCTCCCACATTCAACACATTTCTAAGTGTGATTCATGAATATTTTAGGCCTATTATTTTAAGTTTATTATTTTGGTTTTAACATACTCCGAGGGTTACAAAGGGCTTCAGAACTCGTTACGTTATAGAAACAGACGTGAAGTTCAACTTTTATCTTTTGCATTTTCGGAGTTGAGTAATATGTAAGGGAAGGTAACATGTGTTTACAAAATGCACATTCATTCCAGCGCTAAAATTTTACTGTTCATAACGACGATTACCGTTTTCCGTATTCACTCACCTGTAACCCCGATCCAAAACACCTATTAGTTGCGTCAATCGATCGTACATGGAACAAAAACGCCGCCTATATTTCATTGCCATGGCAGGAAGCTTATACTTTTTACCATTCCCTACGCGAAGTTTGAATTAAACATTGCGTTTGCACTCGCATTCGACGTTTGATTTTGTTTTGCATGCGACCGCAATTTAGCCCATTACCTTAAAGAAGCGTCTCGTCGCCTTATCAGCCTGTGATTTAGCTAGAAGCTTTTAGAAATTTTATTTTAAAGAAAATTTTAAAAATATATTTGATTTGTACCATCAACATTACAAATATTTTGCCGGCGATCCTTGTGTGGTAAACCGACACTGCGGTGTCTACTTTCAAGTAGAACGGTGCTCGGAAAGTGTTTTATATTCATACATCCATCTAAATTCTCCTTACTTGCTCGATTCCCCTGTACCGCTCATATTTTCCTAAAAACCCTTCGCTTATCCCTTACCCTTACATAAAGTTTCGACTAAATCAGCCCTCGATTGTGTCCATTTATCAGCAGAGGATTATCTCCGGGAAAACCCCGAGTCGATGCACGTAAGCTTGTGTCTCCAGATAATTGTCCGGAACATACTGGTTTTTTTGTTTGGTTTCAGTATATTCGCTTCTGTTTATTTAATCGATATGCATCATTTTGCCTGGATGTATATTAATTTATACTTTATTGAAGTCGGAGTTCACTATAAATTGATGATTTCAACCGCAAAAGGCGAAGTAACTTGACGGTAGTGTGACCAAAGTTTGAGGAATGTGTTCGGTCTTTTAAAAGCAGAATCACTTTACGTTTAAATAGTTGAAGAGCCCTGGCGCCCAAAAGATAAGGCGAGGCAATGTATAATTTTATTTTTTTTACTGCAAATAAAACGTTAAAATATTGACCATCAGCATATTTGAGCGTCATTTCCTTGTGATGCCGTGTTTTTAGATTTTCTCAAGTGCACGTCTAAGGTAGTTTGTTGGGATTTCGTGGTTTTCACATGTTAGTGTGAAACAAGTATTGATTTAACACCGGGACTCACTCCTCGAGCTTGTAGCGAGCCGGTGTACTATTTTTGAAGCAGAAAGGGCCTACGAGGGCGTTACATTTTTAATGATCATTGGTCGTAAAGCTTTAGCTAATTAATTGCAGCAAGTTGTAACGGCGAAAATTATACCTGCGCTTTGTGAAATATCGTAGCCTTAGAATTTTAATAAATTACAACACCTTGCTAATTACGTGAAGGGTATATCGTATATAATTAGTAAAAAATATAAAAGCGTGTACTTCAAACTTTACATTTTCTCATTCTCTCTAAGTCTTCAGTCTCTTGACTGGTTTGACGCATGTTTCCAATCTCGTCTTCCCTCAGATTTTCTCTTCATTTCTTCATAGTTACGCGCGCCTACGTAATCCATAATTTGTTTAATATATCGATTGCGTGGACGTCCCCTAGTTCTCTTTCCGTCTATATTCCCTTCTATGATTGTTTTCAGAATTCTTTCCCGACGAAGAAAAAAAAATTAAGTTAATAAGCGACTTTGTCTTTAGTATTTGGTGCATTAACTAAAACACACTGCAAGTTTCAGCAAAGCTACTCGACGTGTTTAAGGGGCGTATAGTACGATCAGAAACAAGTCGAAAATTCAGTTAGTGCTCCAATTATCTGTACTATACAGGGTGTTTCGAAATTCGCGCCCACGGACTGTGGGATGGTGTTATGCGACAAAAACTAAACAAAAAGTTCCTCTACCATTTTTCCATCAGACCACTATTTTTCGACCTAACGCGGTTTTAAAAATCTGAAAATCGCAGAAAAAAGTGTTGAATCTCAACTTTTGATTGTTTAATCAATTGCTTAAATTTAATAATAACATTTTTAAAAACAAAAGAAGGTTCTAACTATAATTATGACGAGTACGTAAATACAAGATCTGTTCAAAATGTCCGCCGTCTGCTACTAAACAAGCTTCAGCACGTCGTTGTACTGCTCGAACAGAGGTGCGTACCATCTCCGGTGTTATTTCTTGCGCTGCCTGAAACACGCGGTTTTGCAGCTCATTCAGATTGGCCACTGGTGTTTTGTAGAGCAACGATTTTAGGTAACTCCATAAAAAGAAGTGGCATGGCGTTAGATCGGGCGAACGAGGCGGCTAAGCAATTGGACCGCCTCTGCCAATCCAGTGGTCAGGGAAATAATGGTCGAGGTAGTCACGTACAATTAACGCGAAATGAGGGCCCGCTGCATCGTACATAAACATCGCATTTTGGCGTGCATTTAAAAAAGAGAAATAACACCGGAGATGGTACGCAACTCTGTTCGAACAGTACAACGACGTGCTGAAGCTTGTTTGGTAGTAGACGGCGGACTTTTTGAACAAATGTTGTATTTACGTACTCGTCATAATTATAGTTTGAACCTTCTTTTGTTTTTAAAAATTTGTTATTATTAAGTTTAACCAATTGATTAAAAACTCATAAGTTGAGATTCAACACTTTCTTCTGCGATTTTCAGATTTTTAAAACCGCGGTAGCTCGAAAAATAGTGGTCTGATGGAAAAATGTTAGAGGAACTTTTTGTTTAGTTTTTGTCGCATAACACCATCCCACAGTCCGCGTGCGAGAATTTCGAAACACCCTGTATAATCGGCTGGCGAGATGGCATGAGAAAATTCGCCAGCTTGACAACGGAATCCCTGCATTCCGATTCTGCATAACAAAATTTCCTCCGCATTGAGAATACGCTGCACTAAATTATAAGAGGAAACAATGCAAAAGTGATAACAGCAAGATTGGATTTGCATGAACGATCTCAAAATATAACTAAAATCTTAATGCGTGTGTTTAGTCACCCCGATTATATTAGTAAATGTTTTGAAAGCTGGCAGTAGACGCTGCAAGTTTGTTTACTGTTTACATTTCCTCCTAAGAAGTGAAATCCCCTTACTGCAGCCCCCTGATGTCATCTAGTCAGCCAAGAATGGACTTGCTTAGACCTTGATCTCCCGCAGCCGTCGTCTCCAACCTTCTCTACCTCTTGCCACCTCTCTCTCGTTGTTGTCCTTTCATCTCATTCTCTGCCTTCCCTTTCCAAGTATTCCTTCTATCCACCCTTTAAAAATTCTTCCTGGTACTCGGTTCTGTTCTATCCGCTTCACATGGGCCATCCACAGTGATCTATGTACGTTAATTATGTCTGCTATATTTAAGTCCTGAGATGTTGTACACCAAACGTGAAAATACTTGTTACGTTCATTTTACTACCAGTGTATGTAATTCTTGTGCTCTCATAATGGAGAAGTCTCCGAACGATACTTTTGCACCAGCTGACCGAATTTGAATAAGCAGTAAAGAGTTCGCATTGTGAATCTAAGGGGATTCTCGTTCTTTTAGTCGTGCTCTCGTAGGTCAGTTTGTTTTAATAAAAGTGGTTGGTAATTCTCTTTGATTTGGCCGTTTTTCTCTTTTGGAAGAGAACTTGATAAGCAAGCAACTAGAATAATTGCTTTAAACGTTAATTTAAAAGGAATTTGATTTTAGAAATATTTTGATGAAATAATTTTCGTGTTTTGTTTGTACAGTTGTTCGGTTAACAGATTAGATTGCTTGTTTATATTTAACCTGCTTATGGAATTGTATGACGACCCTACTCGGATATAACCTAAGGCCCTTTGATAATCCACTGAGACATTGCGTACTGCTAAGGATAACGTAGTTATGTTTTAATCAACGAACATTATAATTCGCCAATTAACAACATTAGTAATTAGGCACGCAATTTGCATATCTTGATACAAATTACTAGGTGGTTGTCGAAATAATTCGTTATCTCTTTTGTACTGATTTAACTTTTTTTCCCATAATGCGCTCTATTTATTTATGATTTACAACCTACACACCACTTGTAAATCTGGAATCGTTTAGTGAAATTTAAATTTTATTTTTCAATTATTCTTTCGTAAATACATACACAGTTTTATTTGTATATTATAATCAATGTGATTACAATGTTCAAACGTTACTAAGTTGCTTGCGTGAGTGTACAAAATATTAATTATCTAAGTGCTGAAAATACAAATCAATAGATTTTTGAAACATTGGCACCGAATTGATGAGCTTCCAGGAAAGAGCGTAAAAGCCATTAGCAAAATTGCACCAGAAATGAAAAACGGAATATAACTTTTTCCACGCACCACTCTCACATAACCACTCGTCATCGTCACTATTCCGGTTTATTAATTACATCCTGGCTTAATATCCCGTCGGCGTGTAGATCCCTCAGCAATTCCAGTAACCGTTCTTCTGTGTGAGGATCTCCTAAAGCTACATCTACCGATCCGATGCACAGCAATAAAGCCAACAATTGAGAACGCCGGTAGTCATGAGCAAGACGCTTCCTATCGTATGCGAGCTCGCCTTCCACGTCTAAGCCTAACTTCCGGCAAGTACTGGTGAGGGATTCCCAATATCCATCTAGAAGGGACTCTGAATGCTCCCTCCGCAGTTCGGCGGGAACGGAACTTATCAATAAAAGTGCCAAGTCGTTCGTGGGTCGACTGAACGTCACCATTTGCCAATCTAAAATGATGCACTCACATGAACCTCCTTCCTCCCGGAACATCAGGTTGTTGCACCAAAAGTCGGTGTGCGTGATCAACGACATGGGCTCTTCGGGAGACAAGAGGGATTCGATCACTTCCTTGGTGTTTGGTCGAATCGCGTTGAGAGATTCGAGCACGTTCTCGAGACCGGGTCGTCGTTCCAAAAATTGAGCCAGTTGGGGCAGACCCCTCTCCACTAATTGTTGATAAGAATCGGTGGCTTTCGATGTCTGGAAGAGGAAAGGATAACGTTCCGATAGGGACTTCCCCTCTTTCACTTTGATCGATAGCGATAATGCGTGCACTTGCGCGATTGCTTCCATGGCAGCTTTGGTTTGCTTGAGATTTAAACCGCGGGAAAATTCAGCACTGATGAAGTTGCGGGGTTTAATGTTTTCTAAAACGAGGACGGATTCAGGGGGGCTCGGTTCCGGCTCGTTGCATCCAGCGGAATAGTGTGCGTAGTAACATTTAGGGATTGGCAGGTTAATTGGTGAGCCATCGGCGATGTGCTGCGACTGGAATTTTTCTAGGTCTGGGACAATCTGAAACAAGTGACGCTCTCTTAGGTAATAGTTATACGAAATTATTTTTTAAATGTGGTTATCTTGTGGGAACACCGGGTATCGAGTTCATACGACTTTGACAGCCGGTATTCTATTATAACCCATTCTAATATGAGTTAATGTTGACGTTTTACGGAAATCCTGCTATTGAAGCTTGATTTTAGCACCAACTAACGCTTAATTGCCTATGTAACATTGGAATTTGAATTTTCAACCTTTTAGCTTCGCACTGGATGACTGCTTCACTGTAGTTTTATACAGGGTGTCAATGAATTGCAGGCACAAACTTCTAGGGCTTAAAGTATACACGAAAACAAACATTTTTGTTAATAAATGCATAGTCGAACGTGTTTCCTTTTAGGGATAGAGCTTCTCAAAGATTCTTTATGAAGCGCCTAAATGTAGGCAACTCAATTTACTACCTACTATTTGTTTCCATTACGATGGAAATTAATACAGGATAAATAAAGCCCTCTTTCCCACTTTTCAAATTCAAATTAAAATTAAAATGCGTCGTTATGGAAACAAATAGTAGGTAGTAAATTGAGTTGCCTACATATAGGCGCTTCTTAAAGAATCTCTGAGTAGCTCTATCCCTGAAAGAAAACACTTGACCATACATTTATTAACAAAAAGTGTTTGTTTTCATGTATACTTTAAGCCCTAGAAGTTTGTCCTTGCTAATCATTAACACCCCGTATACACGTTTAAACATGACTTGCGTGTATAAAAGACAAGTAACTAAATTTGAAACTAGCATTGGGATGTAATTTAATAAAAGCAGGTGAAAAATGTAAACAACGTCAATCAGTTTAACGCTGGTCAATGAAAATGAAACTCCTAATTAAGACACCGATTGTTTCCTCTTTTTATTTCTTTAATTCTCATTTCTCCGAAAACTCAAAACACGCAAACAGAAAATTGCAAATTGTACTCTCGGAAAATTACCAATTTGACTTATTTACTCAATCAACTTTTGTAAAACACACACAAGAATGTGCACGTTGGAAAACATTTATATTAAATTCGCATTAGCAGGTTCAATGATAGTCCACCCTTTAATTTTTAATAGAAGTTTATAGTATTTGGTTTACTGGAGATTGAATTCACTATTAATTGGCTAAACTCTTACGCAGTGGATTTTATTTAATTTTGCAACTTAGACTACCAAATAAATAATATTTTGTGGTTCTCGGTGTTATTCATCATCTGTCTTATACATAAATATTACCGGCCATATAGAAGTCGTTCTTAAAGCTAAAGACAATTGCACGAATGGGCTTATTTCTTTAAAGTCTGTGTTAAGCCTTATTTATAGAAATAGATTGATATTAAACATCTTTTTGTACCGCATAAATAGTTAAAGCAATTAAATAATATGGAAACAAAATGCATTCGATTGTGCCACTGCTCATGTTTTATCTAATATCTGATAGTTCTAGAAAATTTTCAATGAAAACTATGCCAGTTAAAATCATGTAAAGAAAATGCACATCTACGGGTATAAAGCGGAATTCCTTTAGAGAGCGTTCCGCTTTTCAATTACAGCAAATTTAGGGAATAAGTAATCATTGCTATCAATTTCAGAAGCAGGTACTAATCTCCAGTCTGCTTGTACTAAATAAATTAGGTACTCTGCTCGGATTTTATCTTTATAGAAGCGGAAGAAAACGAGAGTAAATAAGTAAATTAGAGGGCCGTGAGGTTCAGACTCTTAAGAAATTCTACAGAAAACTCACTTGTGTGTAGAATTTAATTTCGCGGAGATCGAATTGCGCTTCTGTAACGAAGAACCTACTGAAGGGATCTTGCGGCAGCAGCTTGATAATAAAACTGAGGAGTACGTTTCGGCGGTGATGTCATCTTGGAGACGATACTTCACCGCGACGGCCAGGATGTCGCTGAGGACGCTTTCGCCAGCGTCACATCCCGGCCTTACGGTGAAATTCACCACCGTGATCAATGAGGGACTCGGGAGTTCGTTGTGGTGTTCCTTCAAAACGGCTTGTAACCATTCTTCAGTTACGGGCCAATCTGCGCCGCTACTGCTTTCTTCCTCGCTTTCCGACATTATTTTGTTCGTAAGTTTTACTCCACCAACTTTGCGCCAACACTTTCCAGTTCCATTTCAACCCCACGCAGTGCTTGGTAAGTGCAAGAAGGTCTTCGAATGGAGGCGCAGCACATGGAGATGTTCTCAAAACCGTGGTTGAGAGCGTACTGGAGGTCGAGCGTTGACGCTGCGCGTCGCGGAGCTGGGGGTATGACGGGCGTGGCGACGGCGGCGGCCCGGCATAGGCCCCATCGTCCGACTCTCCCTCGCCGAACATATCTTATAATCGATAGCGCATCATCCCTCTTGTTGTTTTCATATTCATGTTCCCGCATTAAGAAACCATGATTGTAATCTGTAATCGAAATTTCATAGGAATATGTTTAAGCGGTTGATATCAACGGTTCTATTGATTTTTATTTGTAATACCATTTTCATGCCTTAATCTCCCGTGTCAGTGTATGCGATATAGCAGCAATGCATTTTGAACTTTACAGCGAATGATGAATTGGGCAATTTAACTCGACCACCAAGTTTTTAATTTTCAATTCCACGAGGGCAATTTTAACTTCTGTGAGTCTTCGGTCATCTTTGATGGACCTGTATGTTATTGAATTGTTTATATTTTCATGAAACGTTATGAATTGTTTATTACCTGCTAGAGATAATATCAAGAGATCCAAAAAAGCTGATCCTCAGCGGGCTGTGGAATGAAAAGTCACATCTTTACTAGACTAAAGGAATGTTTATGATGGCAGATAAATTAGTAGTTTTTTTTTATACGAATCTGACAGATTGTTAAAATGATTTTTAATACAATTCAAAGAGCATTTATTGTTGAATCTTACTTTCGGAACGGCTTTCAAGTTGACGGAGAATGGACCTATTCGATTCCTCCTTGTTTTGTGAAGTTCCGAGAGAGATATCCCAATGAAATTATTACATACCGAAAATTTTATGCTTTGGTTGAGAATTTAGTCAGCAATTTTCGAGAAACTGGAAGTGTTGGAAGGAAAGAAGGGTCTGGTAGGCCAAAGAAGATAGTACCTGCTTTAATTGAAACTGTAAGACAACGAATTGACGAGGTTCCAAAAACACCAATTAGATATTTATGCCAGCAAGTTGATGATTTATGTTACGGTACATGCCACAGAATATTGCGACAAGCTTTGCATCTGCATCCTTACCGATTTATTTCCGTTCAGGAGGTTTTAGAACAGGATTATCCAAAAAGAGTTCAGTTTTGTCGTTGGTTTTTGGATAATCTCAATGATAAGCAGTTAAATTTAACCTTTTTTACCGACGAACCCTAGTTTTACTTTAATGGGTATTTTAATTCACAGAATATGCGGATTTTGAGTAGCGAGAATCCACACGTTACAATTAAAGCTCCCCTTCATCCACAGAAAATAGGAGTCTGGGTTGGAATGAGTCGTCATAGGTTAGGTGGGCCAATATTTTTCGAAGGCACGCTAACTGCAGCAAAGTACAGGAACCTTTCTGAAATGAACTTCGCGATGATGAACTACGGGATGGTTTTCTGCAACAGGATGGCGCAACAGCTCATGCAGCTGCAGATACAATTAATTTTTTACGCGAATATTTTGATGACCGAATCATGGACTCCATTTTTAAAACTCCAGTTAATGATTTGAACGAACTGAAACTTAGAATTGAAGAAAACTGCCAAGAAATTAACAACTCACCTCAATTATTACAAAATGTTATTGAAGGTATGAGAAGACGAGTTCAGAAATGTTTGGAGGAAGGCAGACATTTTCACCTTTTGTTGTGATCATTACATTAGTTCAGGTTTATTCATTTCTTTTACTGTTGCTCAATAAAAGATTTCTGCTCCTAAAAATGACGTTATTTCATTCCACAACCCGCTGGGAATCAGCTTTTTTTGGATCTCTTGATACAAACATACTCAAATTTTTAAGGGGTAGGAGCCTCTGTTATCCATCTGTATTTAAACACATTTTACCGTTTCTTGTCCGTAGCTATCCTCCTGTTAGTATTTAACCGTGAAGAATTAATTATTTATATTTGTGATTTTGTGGATATTATTTGAGTAAGCACAATCTATTAAAACTGTAATTAGAAATGCCCACGGCTGGAGATGACGAAGTGGAAGGACCAAATAAATAAAAATGTCAAAGACACGACTTTTATTCTTAAAAATTGTTAACCCAATATTTATAAATTAATTACAAATTAAGGAAAAAATATTTCAATAATTCTAATATATTAGATCATGTCCCCCATACTAAAGTTCATGTGTGTACGAACAGATATTTGAAAAAGTTATAAATAACGACACAATCACAAATAAATCTATTTCTTCTATTTGAAGTAATTAATTATTTTTTAATTAAATTGTTGTTAATAACTCACAAACTGAATATTTTTCATTGCCACTAACTTTTTCATCTTTGAAATGTGATAAATAAATAAATTTTTAGTAGTGTAATTTCATGTGGCTTCTACACCCCTAATAAATACCTCTGGATATACAAATACATTACAAGAAACAAATTATAATAAAAGTTTCATCATTACAACTAATATTTTTATAGCACTTTCGGTCTAACTGGATATAGCAACAACTTTGATTTCCTAAATCTCACGTAGTTCTGATATCGAAAATCAATTTTATTTTTCTCCTCTTTGACGTGAAACGCTTAATCTGCTTACACCATTAAATTTCGAAGAAAAACACCATGGTATGCGTGCGTGCGTGCGTGGGACTGTGCGGGTGCACGTGTGGGCGCCTGTGCATGTGTGTATACGCGTATCCTCCACGGCAAATGGAGACCGGGACCCAGTACCTACTCATACAAGGAGTTAGAAACATTTCTGGTGTCGTGTTATTTGACGGGTGGCCCTTCGCAGCACGAACCACAACACTTGCATAGTTGTATTGCTCTCTTTCTAGCTCCTTAGTTCGTATAGGCTATTAGAGCGAGCGCAAGTCTTGAAGATTGCCGCTGTAAAGTTTATGAAATGCACTGCGGTGACCTGTGAAACGAAAAGAGATAGCACTTGCAATGTTCAGTGGTTCCAAAACAGGTGATTTCTAATGTTTCGGGCGCGAAGGTTTTACTGATGAGCAAGTTATAAAAATGTGGGAAAAAGCTTTAAATTAATGCGGTGAAAATGAATCGAAAAATTGTGTACGACATACAGAAGATCTTATAAAATCTTAGGGGCATCGTGAAATTGTAGTTTACGAGGTGGAACCTTTAATAATGAATTTGAGTGTTGATTCATTGGACAGTAAAGACGAGGAATATGAAGACAACAGCGATTAAACTGTTTTATTAAAATCAAGTGGTCCATGTTAATGAAATGCAATAATATTTGTCTATTTCAGTCATTTTTAATTGTGTGCAAAATATGAAACTAATTGAAATTTAATCTTTTAGTCGATGTTGTTTAACCTATTTTAAACTTTGTACCTGATTCACGTTTGTGTTCAAATTATTTTAAATACATAATTAACACTCCATTTTTAGTTATTAATATTTCAGTAGAAATACAGGGTTATTCAAATTCGACCGGCACCATTGGGATCTGGCTTATTATAAGAGATAGAGATTCGTTTAAATTGCGGCAAAGTTGCGGAATTTTATGATTATTAATAATCTGGAATGAAAATTGAAGTAGCTGCTTTTGTTTCGTAAATATGGACAAAAAACGAAAAAAATCGATTTTTGTTTTTC
>JABXWE010003851.1:0-32568 GCA_014611495.1 Limonius californicus
ATATATATATATATATATATATATATATATAAAGATACGGGGGGCAGAACTGAAAAACATTCCCGTTTGCTACCACTGTAAATTGATAAATAACATAAATTATAAATATTTAAAAATACTGGGGATGGGGGGGGATAGCATAGCATTGCCTATAACTATAATAAGCAACTTTCTGATCGTCTTCCATGATAAATACTTTTTATATTTTTTCCTGGAAGCTCCCGCAGGAGATAAAAACGTTATTCCCAGCATCTTAATTCTTAATATCGTTCACTGGGAAAATTTTTATGACGTGGGGTGACGTAATCTTTCTGGAAAAAGTAGCTATCAACATAAACATATTTGTTTGATCCATGACACTCTTAATACGGTTAACGAAAAATAAAGTATATTAATATTAGACAGACGTTAATTACCTTTACTTAGTAATACAATCTAAATTAATTGCTGGATGTACATTTTTAATACCATAAATCTAATTTATACAACATTTCTCGCTAATTAATTTTATTTTAAATGCTTTCTTACGTAATTAAATTTGCATTAAAGTTTGAGATTCGACTTTGCCATAACATTTATATGCAAAAGAATGTTCAAAATCTTTGTTATGTAACATAAGCTATAACAATAGCAAAATAATAATTTTTTATTTTCAATCAATCGAACAGCAAATTTTTGAAAATTCAAAAAAAATAGTGTTGCCTTCTCGATTATTTTGTTAAAGCTGAGAGGTTCGACTTTCGTCGAATCGCACGTAACCTCACTTTCAAACATGACACTAGGAAATGAAACTTTTTCTATTATTTTCTTAATTTGCACTACGTTTCAGTGGTCGCCTACCATCGAATTCAATAGCAACACTTCCTGTTTTATCAAACAGTTATACAAACCTATTCTGAGTATCTTGAAAGCGTTTATATAGTCAACGGTATTAGTGTATGGCAGTTTTGCACGATATTATGTAGTTTTGTATAAAATACGTGAAAAACCCATTTTACGTTGGCTCCATTACAAAGTAGCATAAATGCGTTGTATGAACACCTAAACCATTTTGCGACAATAAAATCAAAAGGATCGAATTATATTACTATAATCGGTAATCTGTCATATCGCCCATTTTGTCTATTAATCGACTTTTCGGCCGATTAATTTGTTTTATATTCGCCCATTCTTGTTTTTTTTTGCTAAGCACGTATGTAGTAGCAAGAAAACGATGGATGACAGAAATTAGGAAAACGTATTGAATTCAACAATGAAAAATATGTATATAAGAAACATGTTATTTCCTATGCCACATAATTACACGATATATATAATTGGCAGCCCATTATTCGGCATCGGCCGATAAGGCAAAGCCGATTAACCGGTAATAAGCAATATGTTAATTTCAAAAGGATTTTTTTTATATAGTTTCAAACTAAAAGCACGAACAAATACGAATGAAGAGCAAAAAATGTTTGACAATTAGTTGTCAAGGATCACATACCGACTCAGCAACAGACAACCCAAGCGCGTTGTATAATAAGTTAATGTACACGTTTACATTAACAAACTCATCCACTGTTTATTAGATGAGGTTTCGTGAAATAATCCTATATTAGCTCAAACTGAAAACTACATTTTGTGTGTGTGGGTGTGTGTGTATACATAGTCGGTTTGATTTAATTAAAGGGGTTACTACGAAATCACGGCATATTAAACACCAAACGGGTTATTTAATCGTAAATAACAAACAACATAATTAGGGAAATAATTTCCAATTTTTTCCTATTAGTCCCTGGGGCTCATACTAAAAACTGCTGTAAAAAAAGTCGTGCGTGTTATAGCCTTGCGCGTATTCTGAGTAAACAATTCAATTAGTATTAAAACTGATACTGATAAAGCGTGGTGTACCAAATTTATGTCAAGATTAATTGCCCACAATTACATTGTTCCTATGATGTTGTGCAATTCTGAGAAGGCAGCACATAATTGATAGAAACCTTAAAAACAAAGGCGAATGTAAAAGCATTGTTAAATAATCAACGTTATCCTCATGACGCTTGCTTAATCGAAGTTTTGTTGCCGAACGCCTGATAATTCTAGTTTTGATCTAAAGATTGTTATTACGAGATAAATGAATTATTTTTTATTAATTCTGATTTGGTATTGTAATATAAAAATACAATTATAACGTTTAGATTTTAATCGCTACGCGGTTGCATTAAAAAGAATTAAAAATAATCTTGAAATTGTCAGCAAAACTGTATGAGTATTTCTGGTATAATTAGTCATTTTATGGAGCAACATAGTGATGCAAGCACTCCAATAAGCAACAAATTAATCTGATAAAATCGCAATAAATACTTCTATAAATTATACTTTATTACACAGAAACTGCGGCACCAACAGCGTACGCGTTGAGTAGACAAGCCTCATTTATCTACAGTATAATTTTATGAAAACACTGCTAAACATTTCACCTTAACTTTCACATACAAACATTTGACATCTCGGATTAGAAAACTTCAACTTGTTTGAATTTGTTTTTTGGAACATTTGCCGATTATCAACACACATGGCTGCGAGTGTTCCGCCATAGATACTAGTGCGCCTTAATCTATGAGAAGGGTACAACCAAATGGGGGTACATCTAAAGATACAGAATTATGTCAAAAATCTAGAGTTTAAGTTTTTATTTTATATCCTAATTATGTGACTTTTACAAGCAATCACACCTTTAAAATCAAAGAGGCATTGAACAGTAAATAGTAAATATCCTACGAGAAGAATTTCAGGAATTAACTTTTTGGAAGTCCTTCCAGGTTCTCATAATATTATAAAACTGGATTAAGAAATAATCATTATCGTTGCACTACAGCCCTGAATGGGCCTTGGCCTCCTCAAGGATTCTTTACCATCTGTCTCTATCTTGGGCTTTATTTTTCCAGTTGGTTATTCCTATGCCTCTCACATCTTTTTCTACTTTGTCTATCATTCTCATTACGTGTCCTGCCCATCTTACTCTTTCTAGTTTTGCTGTTTACCGTATCAACATCTTCATATAGTTCGTCGTTGTATCTTTTCCTCCATATTTAATTTTTTTAAACAGGTCCAAATGTTCTTCTTAGCACTTTTCTTTCTAAGATACCCAGAAGGTTTTCGTTTGATCTTATATATTATACATTTGGATTTTCTTGTCATGGTCGGCATGAGCAACAGCATCTCCTTGTCTCACCCCCTTACCTCTGATTTTGTATTTTAACTTTAAATAGTAGTGTTGAATTACAAAGTACTTCCTTGTTAATTTCAAATGGCCCTGTATGTCTTCTTACTATTATACTGCCCAGCTTTGTTACAACGAGACCATATTCGTTATATCCCTTTGACAGTATGAACATTTAAATAGCAGTTATATTACTTGTCAGCAAAAATAGATTTCCATACACAGACACTGCTCGAAATCTTATATTTATTATCTACCAAAAGAGCAGATGTGTATTTCGTCAGCAAAAAAAAAGGTGTTACGAAGGTATTATTAATTTAAAGATTATCTAAAATGTAATGCTGCAACTTTAACTATAGGACAAATCTCCGCTTTATCGGATGTTGGATGTGATTCAGCAGATGATGAAATCGAACTTTGCATTAGACGTCCTGCTCCTCTTCTGCCAGGCGGTTTTCCATCTTTACATATCTTTGGTGGTATTCTCCCACATGCTCGCGTCCATTTGCTCTACCTTTTGCTCGCCGTCTCTATGCTCGACAACTATTTGCTCGCACTAAAGGTTTTAATCCCAAAGCAAAAAGTTTGCTAAATTATTTTACAAACGAATGTGCCTAACAAAGTAAAAAATTGTACTTCTGCATTGATGCAGCTATACTTATAGTACTGCGAGTAAATTGTCTGTCGAGCAAACGAAAGACGAGTAAATGTCTTCGTGAGCATAGCTACCTGCGAGCAAGCGGCGACGAGTAAATGGTGGCCAGTAAATGACCTGGAACCATCTTTGGTGGCCTCGTGTCAGTCATATTTACCTGTTCGTCCCTTCGTCCTTGACCACTTCACTACATCCTGAATACTGCATCTTTCCCTTATTTTATTCTTTTTCATTCTGTCACACATTGTAACTCCAAGTATAGACCTAAAACTTTTCATTTCTGCTACACGTGTGATTTGTTCGATCTTCTTGGTTTAGGTCTATATATGCTGATATTTCTACTCCTAGATACTTACCAAGCTTATTCGGAAAATAAGGGCCGATCGGCTGTAAAACAACAATGTATTGTGCTCAAATCTCAGATATACTCCTAATTATTACTCTATATAACCCATTCGAATTTAATATCTTATAATATAGTGGTACAAATTTGTCTATATATCCGTCATAGAAGATTGTCGACTGTGATAAAAACCTATTTTCTGCCGTATCGAGAAAACGATTGCGGGTTCTAAACGAATCTTACGATGAAGAGAGAGGTGACAGTTACTCGAAGCTAAGTCGGGACTGTATGGGAGATGGTTAAAAATTTCCCTATTGAATTGCTGAATGCATTACACAATGCGAGCCGTCACGTGCGGTCCGGAGTTAACCTGCAAAAGGACTACTCCAGATGTCAGCAATCCTGGCCTTTTGTTCTGAATCGCCCTTCGCAATTGCCTTAAGGCATATACGTGTGCATTCATTACCGTGCCACATTTTAGGAAATCAATATGCCTTTCCTGTCTCCAAAAACAGTAGTCATAAACTGTCGATTCTCGAACTTTTTGGTTTTTGGACAACCCGCGTGTTTCCACTGCATTGATTGTAGCTTAGTTTCAATATTTGTGTACAAAATCCAAGTCTCGTCGCCAGTCACAATATGATTCTGTTACTTGTTTACTTTATTCAGTTTCGTAGCGATTCAGGTAGATCAGTGCAGGTTTTTGTGAACATCCGTCAACATCTTTGGCATCCGCCTCGCACAAAGTGTGTGGTACAGTGGCTTGTTCGTGATAATTTCATATTGTACAACTTTTCTTGTTCAGTGTTTGCATAAGATCGTCGTAAACCACAAAAGGTTTCCCACTTCGTTCCTCATCGTACACGTTTATTCGGCCATCTCTGAAATTCCTACACCAGTGTCTGACCTTTTCTTCGCTTATGATACCTGGACAATAAACCTCGCATATTTGGTGGTAAATTTCTGCAGCGTTTTCGAATTAGAGTGCGGACTTCATACTTAGCGGGATTTTCAGTCGTAGTGTTCATTTTAGCGCTTTATTATACAACTGACTACAATAACAGAGCAACGATAAATTGACGTATGACCAGCTCATCAACAACTAATGCATCCCCACAATGCATCAAATTGACTACACCCCCCATTCGGCGGGAATATTTAAAAGGCGCTTTAGTATCCGAATAAGCCTCGCAGAAGGATTTATTCGCTCCACAATAACACCATTCCGTTCGAACTTGCAACTTATCGGTTGTTAGGCTATCACCAGAGTTTTTATGTTGTCTTTTGATATCCGCATGTTATATTTTTCCTACAAAATTGTTGTAAAAGTCTTTTAGCTGGCCATGAAGTACAGTGTAATTGTAAATGATTGTTGCTAGTTTGAATTTACCGCCATAAGAAATTATTGTCATGTTGGTAAACCTGTCAGCTGATTATTTCTCATCAGTGACGTCTCAAATAGGGATAACTGAGATATATATTAATTGTTAATAACGTTTTTAATCAATAATTTTATCTTTTTAATTAAAACAAGAAATGATGTTTAGAAGATAGTTCTGAAAAGAACTTTTTTTGATATAAAGGTGAAGCAAATATCAAAAATTAAAACGATGAGGAACAGCAGAAATCATAAATACGGCGACCACGAAATATGTATTTATAAAAAGCCCCGCCCCTATATTATAACCAACATGTGAAATACACTAAAATTTGTGGCGGTTAATTCAAACTGTCCTCAATCATTTACAATCACACTGTACATAAATAGCCATAGCCCATATCGACTTACTCAAAAAAGTAATTTAGTCCCAAACAAATGTTTGTAAGTAAAGTTTGGTTAGTGAGAAGTATTCTCTAAATCACCCAAGCTAAAAATGCTGAGAATATTTTAAATATTTTCTCTGTGTATTCCGAAACCAGCGATCGCTGTAAACGGTAAATACAATACAGTAACCAATGCAAATCGTATACGCTCGTTACATCCGGGATCTTGTAACTGTAGCATTAAGGACGCATACTTAGTGATATTCAATTATATAAGTTTGATTATCGAATTTCGAATATATTCGCATAACATATGAAATTGTATCACCTTCATTTTCTAGACCCAACAAAAATTTTTTAAAATGAGTTTGAAAAAACGTTAAAAATTTCTCGTATAGTTTCAAATATATCATAAAATCAATACCAGAAATGAAAGTTTAATATACCTCCACAGTTGAAACTTTATCAAAATCGAATCAATTGTATTGTATTTGTAATTGTTTTCGATAACTACATGCACACTCTCAAACAGGCTGCTTTAATTACTTCGCGTACGAAAGAATTGCTAGTTGATAAATTATTAAAGAAATTAATTAAATCAAGTAAAACATGCGGTTTAAAAGCCTATAAAAATTAAAATACAGCTTTTGAAGTGTTAATTGTAGATTATTAAAAAGTAGCGAGTCGTTTTATTGGGAATTTATGAAAATTAATTCAAATGCACTTTGAGTTTTAAATTTTACAGGAGTCAATGTTTTAAATAGCTGTTTGCCCACCTATCCTGAAACCTGTTTGCCATTAGTTTATTGCTAATTAATTATTTGATTGATTTTATAGGTACCGCTTTAGTTTTAAAATCTCAAGCTCTTAAAGATATTCAGTATTACACAATAAAAAAGTCTCCAGAAAACAATACTTCGTTTTGTATTCATGAATACAAATTCGATACGCTTGCCAATGGCAATGAAAATGTATACTTAATTATTTCAAGCACGTTTGCCTTTTATCGAAAAGCACTTACTCATAGTTGCGCCTCCCAGTAATTATTAAGAGAGTATATGTAATAAAGTGTCGAAAGTTGCTGACTTAAAATAAAAAATTCTTGCATCAGAAAATGAAAGAATGCCCGAGGCATAGAATTTTTTTAAGTGAATATTAGAAGTACCTACTCGAAAAGTTTGAAATAATTTCCAGCTGGATTAAACTACGTTAAAGGCCACATAGAATCGAAAATAGGCACATGACTTACACTTAAAAAATTGCATATTGTAGATCAGGGACAATTTCATTGTTCGTTTTTTAGGATCTTGGTCATACGCTTCCAATTTCAACCGCTTTACATTTTCAGGGCCATTTTCTACCATTAACTGTTTTAAATAGCATATTTAATTAAATTACTTGCGCCGTAGTAATAGCAATGCGTAATTAATTACAGCAGAAAAGAGGTTATTGAAATAAAGCAGGTGTTAAAATTCCGTAATCCCATTTACGTAGCCTGTTATTATTGATTATGGAACAGCATTCCGCTTTGTTTTGTATGTAATTTCGGTCTTGCAATCGGCATATGTTTTAGTTTAATCTAATATACAGCGTGGTTATAAAGTTCTGCACAAATGTCGTAATTTTGTTAGTTCATGTTTTTTTGGAAAATCTTGAAACACGTCAATTTTATTTTTTAGAAGACACTTCCTAACGTTAATTTTGTTCTATCGGCTTTTGTTTCTACATTATGACCCTAGTATTAATTGTTTTAAATGACAAACCCATTTTCCCCTTATTTTTATAGAATGGTGATATAAAAATTAGTAACCCACAACTGTTCAGAGAAAAAATCAGATTTTATTTCTACTGAAAACAAGAACAGTATGAAAAATTGTTCAAATTATCCACCATAACTAGTTAGCATTGACCAACACGTGTGTAAACACTTTGTATCGCATGCTCAATAACTTCCAGGCTGATACTTTGCATTTCTAACCAATCCGAAGCTTTAAATACTGTAAATTGTTTGGCCTACTAATGTAAACTCGCGACTTCACAGGACCGCATAGAAAGAAATTTAGCGGCGTTAAACTAGGCGATCGCGTAGGACACTAAAGCGATGTTCGCCGCCCTAACGATCTATCAGGAAACATATTGTCAAGAAATTGTCGGACCTGTACACCAAAATGGGGAGGAGCTCCATCTTGTTAAAACCAAATGTTTGGATGAGACACATTAGGATCTTCATTGTTTGGAACAAGAATAGCTAGAGCTGGAACTAACTCAAATCGCAGAATATCTAAATATCCAACCCCGTTCAAATTTTCTTCAAAAAAGTAAGGTCGTAGAAGACATCTTCTCATTCCCACCCATAGATTCACTTTTTCTCGATACTGGCATTGTGATTTTTGATACCAGTGCGGATTTTCTTGTGCCCAATATCTACAGTTGGGAAAATTTACTGAACCATTCAAACAAAAAGTGGCTTCATAACTAAAAATAATATTATTAAAAAGTTGGGATTGTCACCACGGCGTAATATTAGTTCTTCGTAAAACTGTAATCGACAGTCTGGATCATCTTCATTTACTCGAAGCTTGCTTTATATGGGTGTATTTTTCTTTTTCAAGCAACTTTACTGTGTATGAGGATACTCTTCAACTTCAAGCAACACGCTCAATTTGTATTCTCCGATTATTTGAGGCCAACCCTCTCGAGGTAAATCTTTTACACGCATGGTTTCCACAAGGGGGTCTATGGGGATGTGCTTTCTTAAATAACTCCATTGACGTTATAACTGAATGGACATAGCGTTAGTTCTAAGCATTGACCGAGACTAAAGAGAGAGACGAAAGACACGAACCACGTGGGTGTGGGCAAAAAGGGACGCAGGCTGCATTGACTTGCATAAGCGCATAGTAGTTTACCTAAGTAACGTACGTACGTTAACGTTTATTTTAATGACAAGAATTGCCTACTAAATTGAACAGAAAACGAAAATGGTTATGTCATGTTCCAGTTATGGTTGCACAAATCGTTATAAAAAGGGTGGCCCATCATTTCATATGTAATGTTAGATTATAATAACGACTGCCTAACGATTTGTAAAGCAGCAGAAAATGTGTTCCGGTATACAAAAACATCAAATTTTCATCAGAACAATATTTTGAATATTTTAATTGTTAAGGCACAAAAAATAATTATTATAAAAGCTGATAGTATTTTTGAAGTATTAGAAAATCATGTATTGGATCAGGATCCGCTTGAAAATCACATTGTGCAACTTGTTAAATTAATTTTAAAAGCCTATTTTAATGTTAGATTGCATCACCGAACACAAAGTTTGAATGAACAGAAAAACAGAATCAGACATAGATATTCAAAACTGATATTATTTAAAAACCAATAAAATTACTAAAATTACTAATGGTGTATTTGAATAATTACATGCACTCTTTTATGATTTGCAGATTGCTAAGAAACGGCAGGAATTAAATCCGAAGGCACTATTAACACTCAGTATTAAAAATGTGTATGTTATTAATAAATAATTTAAAAAACAAATTTTAAAATTTGACATTAAAATTAATTTTAAGGTTTGCCTAAAACAAATACAAACAAATTTGCAGATCAAAATTTAAAAAGTAGAAACATCTGTAAGACTTACTACTCTACGTGGTTTCCTATACGTAACCACATGTGTCCTGTGTTAAGGTATTTATATTATTGTATGTTATCGGTTTATCGCTATATTATGTTACTTAGAAGTATTAAATAAAAATAATAACAGAATTTTCAATATAAACCCTACGATTTAAAATGATACGGCATATTCACATATTAAGCAATGAGCGCCGGGTAAGTTTCTGCCCACAGTCACGTGGTACAATTCGTTCCGTCTTTGTTGCGCTTTAACGGCATGGATTACAACTATTTCTCTCTTTGCTGTGGGTCACTGTTAGCCAGTATACAGTATACGGTTCGCTCTGTCCATTCATTATAACGTCAATGAATAACTCACACGCTTCCTCGTGGGTTTTAATCTATCGTCGTTTCCAACAATCATTACAATTTCTATTCTTTCTTGTTCAATTAAACGCACCATTCCTACTTTGATTTTCAAATATTTAACAGTTTCCCAAATGTGACAAAGTCAATAATTTAACGTTTCTAAAGGTCCGTATTTACCAAAGAAACACCAAGCAGCAGCAACATCTTTCAAAACTAAAAGTTGGCCTGTGTTGCATTATGTTGGACCATGTTGTACTATGTTGACGTCGCACTAAACAAAAATTGGCGTTTGTTGGATGTTTCGGTTAAGGGAGCGCTAGAGATCAAAATAAAATATGCAACACCATTCATCACATAAACAACTACTTTCATCCGTGTGTATGTGGACGGGTATACAACTTGATCTTGTTCTGTTGCTCTTTACACACCGACATTGTGTTTAAGGGCACAACGGAAAATTGCATGAATTTAATCTTCCTAAATAACAGCCCCATATCACAGTTAGACATAAGGAGGAAGTTTTTGAAGTGTCCATCCGTATGAAGTTCTCCCGAAAGGAGGTCGCCATGTCTCAACAACAACAGTTCATTTCCACCATGAGCTACTAATCTAGTAGGTACCTATGCTTTCGTTTTCTTGATGTACTTGCACCAATCGCTGCACAAACACATTTTCTTCGTCCCACATGTTGATGTAAGTATAACACACCGGTGTAGACACAATGCTGCATCTGGTTTTAAAGACACTAAACAAGTAGCAACATAAATGCAACAATATTGTTCCGATGCAGACAGTTAGTTTACCGAAGTTGATAAATTTATTTTCAAATGCAAAACATTGTGCAGCACAATAGTTGATGTATGCTGGTCTATGTTGAGATACGTACTTTAAGGAAACAAATGTGGTGAGTTATTTTCACACATGCTGGTCAATGCCAGCTGGTGAATGGTGGACAATTTAAATAATTTTCTTATTTTCAATAAACATGTTTCTCAATTTTTTGAACTTTGTGTATATTTCTCAAAACAATTGTAATTTTTGTATATCACCATTTAATTCGTAAGGCCTATTAAAATAAAGATGGAAAATGGGGTAGCCCAAAAAACATTAAATACAAAATTATGAGTGTTGTGCGGAACTTTATCACCACACTGTATGTGCTAAGAGTTTCCAAGTAAACTACTGGAGATGATAATTAAACGGCATCATAAAACAAAGAAGGTACATACACACACATATACGACCCCAGTGACTCAATAATTACTATTTACCACACGAGGCGCAATTGTAAGAAGCCCAAGAAAATGCAGTAAATTACTTTGCGTTCAAGGAATTTATTAATAGCTGTCAGTAACATCAGTCTCACTTAGAATACACATTGCAATCGGGAATCGGCAATTAGGAGCAATATCGCGTTTTGGTTGATGTAATGTATATTCTTGGTGGCGTAACTAATCACTGTTGCGTTTCGCCCAGAATTTTAGTTCGTTGCACGAATAATTAATAAAGATTAATTGCTTAAATGAATTGCATTTTTTCGATTATTGAATGTCGTAAAAAGCTATTCTCTATATTGGCCTCGAAACAAAGCCTATTATTAGAAATGGGCTTTTCCATACTTTCAATAACAACCTATATACAGGTTGGTTTAAAAAATAGCAAGCAGATATCTCTGTCAATATTACAATTTACTTTCGACTTAGACCGCGTCGTCATTTGGGAACCACCCAGCATTATCAGGTAAGGCCAAACCTGTAGCTTGTCTGCCTTTACAAGCATTTGCTCTAGAAGTTTGAGAATATTTGTTCGTAGGCCCTGCCTGCCTAAACAGGGCCGTGTGTTTAGATTATTTAAACCTTGGGGCGGACAAGGATTTGACCTTAATGTATTTTGTTTGTCAGGACAATAATACATAATCGGCTTATGCCGATTT
This sequence comes from Limonius californicus, assembly GCA_014611495.1. Taxonomy (NCBI): domain Eukaryota; kingdom Metazoa; phylum Arthropoda; class Insecta; order Coleoptera; family Elateridae; genus Limonius; species Limonius californicus. The sequence continues at coordinate 11,894 of JABXWE010003851.1, forward strand.
AAATACCTCTGCTTCCCGGATTTGAATTCAAGGTTCTATTCACTCTTAAGATGCGAGCTAAAATGTCTTGCGAAACGTTAGTTTGTATGGGTTCACACACAGCTAACAGGCATAAGCCGATTAAGGGTTATTGTCTTGGCAAATAAAATACATTAAGATCAAATCCTTGTCCGCCCCAAGGTTTGAATAATCTAAGCATACGGCCCTGTTTAGGCAAGCAGGGCCTACGATCAAATATTGCCCAAACTTCTAGAGCAAATGCTTGTAAAGGCAGACAAGCTACAAGTCGGGCCTTACCTGATAATGCTGGGTGTGGTTCCCAAAGTCGATAGTAAATTATATTATAAGCCTCAAAGAATATACAGATATCTGTCTTTAGTTCTGAGTTCATACCACTAACATGGAAACAATGTTTGTAATAAAATTCGTTGTTTTGGAAAATTAACAGTCTAAACCTAATTTCCAGTGAAGACAAATATACAATTTAATGAAAGGATATCTGACCAAGAAGTGAAAAGTTGGTTAAAACATGTGTAAATTAGGGTATATCTTGAAAACGAGATTGTTAACCTAAGTTTTTTTTGCAGCTTCTGAACCGGTACTCCGTTTTACAAAAAAGTAGATCGGTTTTCTGGAAAATTCAATGTTTAATGAGTTATCTCACAAAATTTTGTATAGAAATATCAATTTTAATACATACACCTAATTTCTAAATTTTTAAACCAAAGTTCTCACTTCTGGTTTAATTGTACATTTTTCTTGACTGGAAATTAAGGTTGGACTTTGAGCGGCTTACGCCATCGAATTAAAAAAAATTACTACTTGATTTAGAGGTTAAATAACCTAAGCTGTACGTGGTTAATTTTCTTCGCTCATATTTTAAACCACCCTGTATAAATATAGCTTTACAAGGATGTACAATTTGCATATCTTTGCAAAAATTGCACTTTACATATTTTTTGTATGTTTCTTAATCAGATACCTTTTACCATTCGCGCCGAGTTATGGCTTTTTCACTGTGCACCAGGAGGTAGTGGGACCCATTGCCTTTCAACCACTACACTCCCACAACTTATACGAAAACCCTTTTCACATTCATTCTTGTTTCACTCGTACTATCTATACTGAAGAGGAATTCCAACCCCTCTAATGACTCTCATGGCGTTAGTATGACATTCAGGACAGACCATTACCGTGCCAGCCGCTAGCACGAGGCGCCATGTCGACACATCCTTGGGACTCCTATCCAAGTACGGACCGGAGAGAGCGATGGCTAAATCTCCTGATCGTCACGTTACATAATATTGAAGTCAAAATGTTAAAAATTATGAAAGGACCTACACACAAATGAATATAAAAACAATTTTGTAGGTCTCCAAGGCGTTTATCAAGTCATAGAATTTTGTTAAAATCCTGAGAAATGTTTTCAGATAATATTTTTTTTAAATATTTTATTGTATTAATTTAGGAAAATAGAAAACGTCTGTATCTGGTGAAAAGAAAGCAGAAACGGTAAACCCGATAACGTTACTTACCAGTGATAATATATTACAACCAAGAAGTTTTATCTCAGCCTACTGCAACCAAGAAGAGTTTAATAACATTCTTAAATTTCTCAAACTGGTTTTCCGCAATTACTAGTACAATCTGTTTGTTATGTTTTCGAGCATACGAGGTTTGTCCATTAAATTCGCGGATTGACCCTGGAACACTAGTCACTTGAATTTAAGCTAAACAAAACAACATATAATAATTCACAGTGTTATCAATAGAGGGTGGTCAAGTGGAGTTCGAACAGCTGTTAGTTTCATAGCATCGTGTTTCTTTCAATCGTTATGGAGCAACGAGTGAATAGTAAATTTTACTGTAAATTAGGGAAAACTTCGACTGGAACTTCGGAATTGAAAACTGTATACGGCGATAACATCTTAAGTCGTACTAGTGTTTGAATGGTTTAAATGGATGACATTTGGCTTGAAACAGGCGTCCGTCGCATTCGGTCGGAAAGTTAGTAAAATTGTAGCAAAAAATTACCGAATGATCCTCCCACTGATGGATGATAAGTTTAACATCAATACAGACACGATTCGAGAAATGCTTCGTGAACATTTAGAAAAGAACATTTCTGCAAAGTTCAGCACAGTTGCAGATGAGCAAAAACAGAGACGAGTTACATCATGCACAGATTTCGTTCAGTAATGTCGTGACAATGCAAATTTTCTGATCTGCATTGTCAGTGGTGATGAGTCATGGGTTTTTCAGTACGATCCTGAGACGAACATACCATTCAATGAATTGAAAATCATCAGCAAGGGCCGAAAACTTCTTTCGCAAAAATTAATAATCAAAACGATGCTGGTTTACTTTTTCGATAAACAGGGTGTGATTCCTAAATAATTTCTAGAAAAGGATAGTACTTTCTTGTTGCAAGATAATGTACCTGCCCATTCTACACTGGTTGCGATGTCATTTATCGTTACACACGGTGTTGTTAAGATTAATACCCACCCTACTCGCCTGAGTTTACACCACCAGACTTTTTTCTCTTTCCTAAAGTGAAAACTGTTGTGAAAGAGAAACAATTTCAAGAGTTAGAAGATATTCATCATCATCATCACGCAGCCGCATGTGTCCACTGCAGGACGTAGGCCTCTCCTTCCTGTCTCCATCTTCTTCGTTGTTGTGCAATCTGTTTCCAATTTCCACATCTTTTCTTTGGATCATTCGTCCAATATGACGGAGGTCTTCCTCTATTCCGTTTGTTGTCCCGGGGTTTCCACTGTAGTATCCTTCCAGTCCACTTTTCATCCCTCATTTTGACAAAGTGTTCCGTTCGGTTCCACTTCAAGTATGTTATGCTCTGAATTACATAGCAAAGCTTAGTTTGGCGTCGTATCCATTCGTTCGTCTTTCAATCCGACGGACGTATTTCTAACAAGGACCTTTCCATGGTTTCTGGAGTTAATTTAAGTTTTTTTACAACTTTATAAGTCAATGTTAAAGTCTTGAAATCATATATCATGATAGTTAGCCGACACTGCTCTCACACTACTTTAGTTTTTCGAAGGCTACCCATCCTAACGTTATGCGTCAATATATTTTTCTTGTCTGACTGTCAATAGTAATTTTTATTTCATGCCCAAGGTATTTGTAGCTATGTAATTCTTTCAAAGTGTCGTCATCTAGTTGTCTGTTTCCGCTAAATACCAACTTTGTCAATATGTTAGTTTTGAGGAAGTTTATTTAGAAGCTCATTTTTGGGATTATACTTTCAGTTCTTTGATCATATGTATACCTTCTCCTATGCTATCTGAGATCAAAACTGGATTTAGAAGATATTAAGAAAAATGTAACCCTAATTGAATACAGTTTCTTCAGACACCGTTTTTAAAAACTTTTATAACGTTGCAATAAGTGTATTAAAGTAACTGGCGAATCCTTTGAATAAATATGAAGTGTATTTCGTGTTGCTTAAACTGTGCTTCTTTCTTTTGTGCCAGTCCGAGAATTAAATTATCAAACCTCGTCTGTATTGGGCTAAGGAGCCAGTTACATTTTTCTAGAAATGTTAATATTGTTCTTACATGTTTAAAACGAAAGAGTCACTGAAAATGTGAAGAGGATTATCGCGTCTTGAACGAGACTTTTGCTTATTTATGCAATCAAATAACTACACTATTCTATAAAGTAAATATTTTAATTAAACTAGGCTTGCGTGAAATGTCTTTAACATCTGCACATAACTCGAGTTAGTGTACATAATCATATGTTGATAGACGCGGTGTTACTTTATGATATTTATATGTTACTGTATAATGTCCAACTATTTGAGATGTGCGACCAGTTATTATTCCTCTCGATTTACAAGACTGATTCATATTCCTAAATTTGCCTTTTAAACTCTGTTTGGATCAATTTTAGCACTTATATCCTGGACTTTATTTATGCAGTACGATGAACGTTCAAAATCGAATTTAATTTTTGATTATGCTGAATTATTCTGGTATAATTTCGCAAATAAATAAATAAAATCATATATCGACCCTTCTATCATGTTACCATGGCAAAATCTTACGAATGTATTTAATCCAGCTACATCCATTCATTCTACTTTCATTATTCAATGGTTTAAATAATTTTCGATGACCCTGTGTTGGCAGAATGCCCTGAAACTCCAATACCAATCGATAAGGGTTAATTTTAGAATTTCAGTACCAAACATCATTTTTTGCCCTTAGGAATGGATGTGTGCCACTCTTAGCTTATAACGAAATATGAGATTGACATCAATAATTGAACTTCCCCAAGTATGGTTACTGTATGCATATTTGTTTTAAATGTAATTCTTATATGTAACATATATCGGCTTGAAAAGTGTAGTCAGATCATAATGGGCTGTAATATAATAATCCAGAAAAATACTTCGAAGAAACTTCGAGAAGAATATCCTTGGACAAATCGTACCCCACAAAAATGTTGATTCTGCAAGAATATTTTTAAGTATTTTATCTGAGATGTTTTCTTGGATTTTTTTGATGCAAAATATTTTTACTAGAAATGCTGTTTTCGACAGCCATTTTTTCCTAATCTCCAAGTCTATTCATCTTTCTTCATTTTGCTTCATGCATCTCTTTTTCGACTTCGTACTAATGCACACATCTTTTCCTTAAATATACAGCTGTTTCTCTTGGCAGTAGCTAGAAAATCTGTTAATTTGCTATGGTCAGCTCTGTTTTGTTTGTTATGCAATGGGTGGATTAATCATAGCTCCACAAAAAAACTTAACATATGGAATAAATATGGATGAACGTACATACATGTGTTGTTCATGACCTCGAATTAAAAAAAGCAGCATCCTAAAACGGGTATACTGTCAAGTTACCCGACATTCTTCCAACAGCTGCATGCTTGTATGTATTTTCAATCTGTTTTCAAACGATTGTATAAGAAATAATTCAATTGGAATTTTACGATATTTGTTGACTCTCGCGGAATTTTTTTAAATTTCAATTGCCTGGTTGCTTGTTATTAAAATCGCAAGGGATCCGGTGTGGTTTGGTTATAATGCCAGTGATTTAAATACCTGCTTCTCTCGCAGGTATTCCGAATGCTAATTCAAAAGTGGAATCTGAACTGTGTTTGTTCCAACTACTGGTCAGCCCCTGCTAACTACAAGCAAAGGTCCTGTAGATTCTAAAATCTTCCAGTGCCAGAAATGTGAGGAAGGACGACAAGAAAGGAAGGATATCGAAAAAGATTGGACACCGACACCACCCCTTTGTGCTTGATTTTGGTCGACCATAGCGATTATGAAGGCGAAATGATTGTAGATATTATAAGTCGTTATTGTGCAGTAGTACAACAAGTTGATAGTTAACATGTTTTTGTTGTTAAATACTGATAAGAATGTTAGTTATTTCTGGTACTTAACCTTTAATTTGATTTATTTTATGTTTTATTGTTGTGAGTTGTTATTCGTTACTTAAACCAGCGTCTGAATGGAATATGCATATGGCAAACAATATATTTTTTAATATAAGTAAATATTTTGCTTTGAGTTTGAGCCAATCTAACATTATTATTGTTATTACAATTTTACTTCGACGTAATGCAGGTGCAGCATTGCAAAAATCGGTACACTTCTACGTTTAATTTTGCAAGATTACTTTTATCGCAATTCTGCTGGATAGCGAAAACAATTATCGGAAAACATAAGTATATTTATAAAAAGCCTATGCTCTCATACTGATTGCGGCCATACATGTTTTTTTATTTGTTCAGATTAGATATTTACAATTTGTTATGGTAAACGTTTATTATTTTTAATTTCTTAGTAATTGAAAAACTCCAAGGGAAAAATTATGTACTGCTGAAAATGACAACTATAATACAGTTAAGAGTCAATTTGAAACAGTATGCGTGTTTTGGGAGTTATTTTACGTATCGCTTAGCAGTAAAGTTTAGTAATGAAGTCACGAAATGCCGCCATTTCTTCTTGAATACGATGAATTTAGCGCCTCCTTCCTAGGCAGTATATTGATTTTGGGAATGCACGAAATCTGAAACGTGTGCAATGTGACCGGTCATGTTGAACATATTTTTCGGTTAGACGGTTATAGCAATTAGCGTATCAGTTGTAATGTAATTACTGATTTTTACATTAACATGTAGATTTGAAATATCTGTAAAAAGCAAAATATGAAAATAAACAAGTAAGTTATTGAATTATTTTTTGTTTTTTTTTTTCGTGTCCTTTGTCGATCTTTTGCTACCGAAAATACATAAAATACGTTTAATACTCGTGATTTCTTATGCACGAATTTAGCGTTATAATTAATACAGAAAAACGTACTATAGTATCGTTTTGTACAGTGAATTTTAATGTATATAAAACCAAAAAATATATAACTTGATATATTTTCTTGCATAAGGAGTCGTATTAGAACGAATTCTAGATGTGAAATTACAGCATCCAAGTTTGCAAAAAAACACGTGCATTTCAGATGTAGCAATTAAAAAAGCAGAGAATGGTAAAGCAATGGAAGAATGGAATTTAGTGCCGCCGGACGGAGGATGGGGTTGGCTCGTCCTTTTCGGGGCCACACTAGTCAACATCCTTGTTCCTGGAACTGTAAAATCCTTTGGTGTTCTTTTCGTTGAATTTCTGGAAGTGTTCGAAGCGCCACAATCAACGGCAGCGTGGATCCCTGCACTTTGTTATTTTCTTTACAGCTCTTTAGGTAGGTATTTATATGTCGAAGATCATCATGGTCTAACTAATCTTTCTAGGTCCTGTGTCCAGCCTTCTTTCTTTAAAATATTCCTACAGAACGGTTACCATCATTGGTGGAACTTGTGCTGCAGTGGGAATGATTTTAAGTTATTTTGCACAATCTGTTGTTTATCTGTATATAAGGTACGTACTTACTTCAATTATTCGTGGTGTCCATTACAGATGAGCCGTTATAGGAATTATTGGAAGGACTTTTTCATATGTAGGTATTTAGTAAAACGTGTTTAATCTAGATCTCGCCCTTTCAAAATCAAAATCAAGACCCCGTCTAAGAACTAAATCAGTTTCTAAGTGTTTTCTTAAATTACTGTTCCATAAAAACAAAACATATCTATTCTTCTCATACTCTCCTCATTACAGTCTCATTACATACTATATACGTTTATTGGCTCCTTCGTTTTACAACCCAAAAAAAATGTAATAATACTTGAATTCCCTATTAATTTTTGTGAAGTTGAGTATCTGTAATGGGCACTTTATGATCATTCTAATAATTTTACGTTTTAGTTACGGAGTTTTGGTGGGCACCGGTGCGGGTTTGGCCTTTCCTCCAACAGTGTACATCGTGACCAGTTATTTCGTGAGATTGCGTGGAGTTGCAAATGGTATATGCATTTCCGGTTCTGCATTTGGATCTATTATTCTGCCACCGCTTTTGCGAGTTCTTCTTGAAGTGTATGGCTACAGGTGAATACTTCATCGTACCTGCCAACGTGGCAGGGAGGTATTTATTGCAATGTTTTCAGAGGTGCTGTGCTCCTCATGGGAGGCATTACCCTCAATTGTTTGGTAGCGGCGTTATTCTACGACCCCGTAGAGAAACACATGAAAAAGGTTCCTAAGAAGACATCAGATGAAGATGAACAAGAAAATGAAGATGGTATATTTCCCCAAAAACCAAAATTTATGATCAGCACCGAAGATAACAGTGCATCATTGTATCAGCTTAACGAAAATGACACTTTTATAGAAAATCCAGACGAACTTAATAATAGCTTTATTCGTAGCGCATCTAGTGCTGCCGTACCAAATTATAGAGGAATTGGGGGAGGTCGTGAACGTAAAATTAGCGTTCCCACAAGTCGCGGTGAATTAGCAAGAGTACGATCAGGTAGTTCTCGTAATCAACTAACTGGGTCATCCACACTTCATTCTGTCCCCGAAACACATAATGCAATGGATATATATTCTCACAGCAGACTTCCAAGCTCAAGAAGGCCCAGAAACGCTCCACCCCGTAGAAGTCCGTCCACAAGTTCTTTCCAGTATGTCAGTACACCATACCATGGAAGCACGTTGACGTTACAACCAGAAATTTTCGCCAGCTCTTTTAGTCTTAAAGGGGGTAGTTGTGTACAGAAACAAGGTGAAAAACAAATGCCCCCAAAAAAAAAATTATTCGACATTTCCCTTTTAAAGGATCCACTTTACCTGGTTATTCTTATATCTAACTCAACGAATGCTATTAGTTACACAAATTTTATTATTTTACTGCCATCTTATGCCAGTAATATTGGGTTAGATAAAAACCAGGGAGCACTTTTGCTATCAGTTGTGTCAGCATTAGATCTGGTTGGACGTATAGGAGGTTCTGCCCTATCTGACATAAACCTTATCCCTAAAGAATGGTACTTCATTGGTGGGTTATTCCTGTCTGGCCTTTCTCTGGCGTTTCTTCCTTTTACACATGACTATACTATGCTAAATGTATCCTGTGCCATGTTCGGTTTAGCTTCAGGTGTATATGTAGGCATAACAGCTGTGATTATGGCAGACTTATTAGGAACAGAACGATTACAATCATCTTATGGAATATCATTGTTTACCAATGGTGTATTACAATTAATTGGACCACCATTGTGTGGTATATGGTTTGAAAATACCAAATCCTATGTGCCAATATTTCTTTGTTTAGGAATCGTGCTAGTAGTTGGTGCATCAATTTGGGGAGTTGTACCATTTATTAAAAAGACAAAAGATCCTGAAAAGGATACTACTGCAGTAGAATCACCTTAACTTACGTGTCAATAGCTGGTTTCGGAAACCATAAGTATAATTATTTCTTTTTATTATACCATAGTTAATTTTTTTATTTATAGCATTAAGTACATAATTTATACTTGTTGTTAATACTTTTAATTACAGGTTATATAATTAAATCTTTCCCCAAACTAACCGTATTGCTGCTCCATTTAGTTGTATTACAATCTGTATATTATTATGAGATCTTAAATTATTTTGCAGCATGCAACTGAACTCAATATTTTATTATTAATATTGATGGAGCAATAATACTGTCCTGTCAATTTTAGCCTATACGTATGTTTTAAGTACTAATACTTTATTAAAAACAATTATTTGAGTACTTATATGTTCATTTACAAAAACTTTCGCCTGCCTTAAAAGTATTTATACCTTTATATAGCACCCAATCCAGTACTGATCTCTGTTGAACCGAGTCATATCAATATAGGTGCTGATTAAAGATATTTTTATATTTTATACCTTACGAATTTAGCTTCCTATTGTAGATTGTGATACAAAAGACTTTGGAGACTTCATGATTCTGCTCAGCATATTGCAAACGATAATTTTGTTACTGTGTAAGTAGGTAATTTATGACCAATTGAATCAAAAACGTACATTTTATTAAAAATGCCAGTGCCTATTATAAAATATTGTCATTTAAATAAACTTTCAAAGTCATTTTGTTATTTCTTGTATTATCCTTATCAACACATTACAAAACGCGGCCTAAGTAGTAATTTACTGTGAGATTAAAAAAATTAATTGTAATATTTTTTTCTACTAGAAATACTTGTTAATTTTATATGTTCATTCTGAAGATAAATTATGAAAGCAACATGTAAAATATATTTAAATGTAGGAACTGTATTGAATGCCTATACTGCTAGTTCATAATAGTATTTAAATAGACTGTAGACAAACGATTAACTTCATTAAATATTTATTTTCTTTCGTTTATGAAAGAATTATAATATACCTACAATATACTTACAGTGTATATCTTTACTTATTTCAAATAGTTTAATTAAGTTTATGTGATATCAACATCCTGCTTTGGCATTTACTTTTTGAACAGTCAAGATGTTAAAATAGAGTAAGTATACAGTTATTATTGCATAGGGTCTTATTTGTTACTAAAGAATACATACTGCCATATAGAAGAGTATTCATAAACCGTAAGTATTTATTTACTCATTAACATTTCAGGTATTATCTATGTGATCGATAAATTAAAGTGTAAAATATTATCATTCTAAATTTTAATTAATTAATGAATAATATTGTTTAATGTTGGAATACAGTAAAATGGTGGAATGGCGTTAAACATTAGGGATAGGTAGGTATCTTACATATAAAAAAACCTACAAATTGGATTATATGTAAGCAATTTTGCATATTAATATGATAAGTATCTCCATTTTGGCATAAAAATTTTGTATTACGAAATACTTAATATATCTTTGATTTTAAAATCCATCACCTGCAAGAAAAACTGAGCCTATTAATGACTATAGCGAGAACAGTGGACCTAGCAATGAACATATAGATGACAACGACCTTATGCATATTTCCTGCGAAAATGAAAGAAATAGTAATAGAGGAAAAAGAACCAGAAAATGTTGAATATTTTACATATGTAGAAAGTGTTATAGATGAACATGGAGGATGCCACACAAGACTTCAACATATGAATCTGTAAGTCACAAAATGCCTCTAACATGCTGTGCAAAACATGGATCTCAAATAACCTGTCAAAGACAACAAAGCTAGGCATATTCAATATGAATGTGGTTCCTAGAGGAACATCGGGAACTAAAAAGATGCCTTGGGTTTGAACACAATGCATTACCATTGTGTTGTATAAACAGTTAGTACCGCAACCCAATACACCGAATTCTCTCTCTACTAAAAACTTTCTCGGTAGTTCTTATACTAGTACAGTATACAATTATATGCTCTTTGGTAGTAGTAAGGCTCACATATAAGAAATTCAGTTAAGGGTATTATATTCTATTCCAGAGATACTACTTATGGTAGAAAAAAGAAGATTTTGTTCTTCGTCAATGATATGAGTGACTAACGTATTGTTTATTTTACATGGTACTAAAGCTCATTTTATTTATTTTACATTAGAAAAGAGATTTCAACTTCAAATGAAAACTCTTGAATGTAACTTAACTTGGCAATAAGTATTCTCCTTATCTCATACTTAATTAGCAAGTCGCCTTCCTAATTAGTTCAACAGATGTATTTACTAGACAGGACAATGCACAAAACTCACCACTCATTACAGAACCAAATACGGATAGTTTGCGTTTGTAATTTAAACAATTCACATCGCAATTGTTCCTTTCACGTTTTTAAATATTATTTAATTATGCCTGCGGCAGGAAACAAATGTTCCTATAAAAATGTTGAAAAATCTCAATGAACCAATCCAGGACTCCATATGTTCCAGTTTCCTGTGAATAATTAAGAAACGTGTAAACAGTGGGTTTTAAATACAGGAGGTAAGTTTCAATCTATTAAGTGGTAAACTTTTGCTGTTCCGAAGCCAGTTGGGAGTTCTACTGAGAATTCAACTGAAAATTGTAACAATAAAATAATTTCGGGGGGGAACTGTTGCTTCCGAAGCAACCGCAGCATGTTTCCCCAACTACATTTTGTGATTCTGAACCACTTTTGTTGAGGCTTACTATTTCTACTTCCACGAGAACCGAAAACTTCAGAGATTCATCCAAAAATACAACTCCAACAGTAACAGTTATTTATAAAAAATACGTTACTCTATGTTCACCAAACAAGCAAGTGCTAATAATATCCAATTATAAGAAAACCAAAAAATAAAAACCCAAAGACGAAGTTTTACAGTTACGTAAACGATTAAAAAAAATATCTACGGAAATTGGCATAAATCAAACCAAAAATAATGCGTTTCTTAAAATGCAACATCCCACACATCCCGCCAACGATGGAAGCCAGAAATAATTAATTTGGCAATGAACACTTATTATTCTTCGCTATCGTCGTATAGAAATAAAAAAAAGAATGGAATATTCTTCCCGGCATATCGACTCTACAGTCGTACCTCAACAATATTGTTGTTTTACCTGGATTTGCAGATGATATACTTCTGGAAATTTCGAAAAAAGTTCCGAAATGGACACAAGTATACAACGCCTGTGCGTTCTAATGTTTGACGAAATTTCACTCGAAAAACATTTGGATTACAATAAGAAACACGATTTTATCGAAGGCCTCGAAGATCTTAGAGAACTCGGGAGGAAAAATGCATATGCCTCAGAAGCTCTACTGTTTATGGCTGCCAGATTAACTAATAGATGGAAAATTCCACTAGCCTATTTTTTAATTGAAAACTTAACTAATTCATTACATTTAATAATCTTAGTTAAAATGTGTTTATATAAATTAAAACAATGTGGTGTTATTGTGAAAGCGATAGTTTGTGATCAAGGATCTAATAACAGATCAAACATTTCAAAATTAGAAATCAAAACAATAAATTTACAAAGATTTATTTTTTTCTTTCTTTCTTACAGACGGCGTATTTAAGTATTTAAAAACATTAAGAAGGCCTACTACTACGCTAATATAATAAAACGCGGACCTATGTAAAATAACTGACTAAAAATCTTTTAATTTAATACGTTCGCTTCCTAACATAGCTGTCACCAAATATCACCAAACCTTCCGTTAAAAAGAGGTTTATACGCTCGAACAGTAAAAATCACTCACATAGAGAAGCGTTCTGGGAACGCCTTCCAACGCCGTGTGACCTACCTTATTTATCTGCGTTGTCCTCTTCTTCAATTCCATGTAGGCCCTCGTATTCCCTCCGTTGGCACGATTGCAACTCTATAGAAACATAAAAATGAAATATAATTATCCACAGGAATGAAATCGTAGGAATCCGAGAGGAAATAACAGTGGAGTGACTAAGTAGTTACAAACTTCATTCAAACGGATTTCTTACAAATATTGTTCATACATTTCAGAGTGTAGTGCAGTACTTAACATCTAATTTGTAGCCTCAGTCACAAAAGTTATATGTGTTATTCAGTCGTACTACAAATGTTCTCTGTTGAAGGAATGAAGCCACAATTCTTGTTAAGTATGGGAAAATATTCAGTTGCAGCAGTTTATATAGTAGTCCTTGTATTCAAACCTTGTCGAACGCTTCTAGAAATCTAGAAAAGCTGCTACGGTATATTTTTTAGTTTCGAATTCTTCTTCAATTGTTTCTGCTTGCGTAATAGCTGGTGTCCGGTAGAGTGTTTTTCACGGAATCCATATTGAAAAGCTGGTAAAATATTGCGTCTATCAATAATATGATGTAGTCGGATGTGCATTACCTTTTCTAGTACCTAGCTTTCAAATCGTTGATAATAGGCTTATTGGCCTACAGTTTTCCGGATTTGTTGTGTCTTTACCCGGCTTGTGAAATGGGAAAATATATGCGTGTTTCCAGGATTTTCGGAAGTAACCTAACTTTAGGCATGTGTTTAATATTTTTGCTAAGAACGCCGGTGATTTTCTTGTCAAGTTTTTTAAGTTAATATTCGGGATCATATCCGGACCTGGGGATTTTTTGATTTGCAATTTCTTTATAATTTTTAATAGTTCTCTTGGGGATGTTGGTTTTAACAGTTCCGCATCTTGAGGTATATGGTTTGAGACATAGCTGGGTATATCGTCTACGGCGTCTGCATTTTCTTGGATTACTTCTCCAGGTGTAAAACTTCTTTCTATTTGAGCGGCTAGTATTTCGCTCTTTTCCTGATTTTCCCTCGGAGGAATCTACTACATTAGTATTTTTAAGCGATGGAATTACGACCTGTTGCCTTAGTATTTTTTTTTGTAACTTGCCAGAGAGAAGGATCACTGAGTTCGAATTGTTTGATGTACTGCTGATACGATTGAATGCGGAAGTTATATAGTTCCCACTTTATTTGATGTGATAGTTGGTTTAACTGAATTCGTAGAAGGGGATCTCGTGAAACTTGCCATGCGCGGCGTGTTTTGTTTTTACTTTTTATTAAATTCAGGATATCAAATGATGGTTGCAAATGTAATCTTTTTGTTTTTGCTGTAACTTTTTCGAGCCCTCGGCATGTAGTTTCATATCGTTGTGCTACATTAGTGAGTTGTTATATTCTGAAAGCCAGAACGTCAGTCATTGCGAGTGTGTACCCACTGACTTGCTGGAATGACTAAAAGTTGTTGTAAAAACCACAAAATAAATACACCACCTCCGCGAGATTGAGGACGGGCAACGAGTGCGTGGCTATAAGCCCAGAATTGGCAATAAGATTCACGTGACGGCTAAAAGTGTATAAACTAAAGGCGTGAGTAGAACACATTAAGTCGTTCAGTGTGCGGTTTAAAAACTTGAGTTATTCGAATGCAATACCACAAAAGACAGAGGCCTAAGTTGGTTGGTGAAGTGTCAGTGTAACGGACTTCCAATGGAAGGCACCAAGCTATCGGTGAAGACGGGTGCAGTACCGAAGCCGACCAAGTCGAAGAAGCGCAACAGCAGCGTTAACGAGACGGCGGCGGAGAAGAAACGAAGCAAAACGGCGAAGACCGCGAGATTAGGAAGGGAAGTCGATAGCAGTGACGGCTACCACATGGAGACCGAGACTGAGGGCAGCAGGCCGGCAGATGCAAGGAAGAAAGTGGTGCAAGAAAGACGCCGGTAGAGGGTGAGCAGGGTCGAGAGTGCGCGGAGAGAGGAGTATGTAAGAGAACGCGCTAGGGAGAGCGAACGAGAGAGTGACGGGGGAGTGTGACCAGCGAAGGGGCGGGGCAATCTATGATTGCAGCTGCGGAGAATACGGGCCCGGCAGTCCTGAAGGCCACAAGAGTCAGAGAAACTGTAAGGAAGGCGATGGCAACGCAGAAGTTCGGCGTCAGCGGGGCGGCAACAGAAATGATCCTCTTCGCGATGGACGTCATGGTGGATCTGGTGGTCCACGCGAAGCTTGAGGGGCAGCTGGAGGCAACGGGGAACCCCAAAGCGGTGAGTATGAGAGCTAATGAAGTTAAAGTTGCTTTCCAAGAGGAGTACGTACCGAGAAGTGGTACGCAACCTCCATGAGAAAAGTAGAGACTGACCTCTGGTGATAGTCAGGCAAGCCGAGCCAACCACCGAAGGGGGGGGGGAGAAGCAGGAAAAGCGGTCGAGCAAAGAGCTCAAAGAGCATGTGGTGAAGGCAGTCAAAATTAGGGACCAGGGCGTGCAGGTCCAGGCAGTCCGACTGATGAAGGACTCTGGAAGTACACCGAACAGGCGAAGAAGCTCGTAGAGTCTGCGCAGTAGAAGACTGTGGGATTATGGAGAAAGACAGAAGAAGGCGGTTGCAGATAGTGATCTTCGGGGTGCAAGAAGAGAGCGACGGAGAGTTCGTACGCGTTGCGTACCAACTAAACCAGGTCTGCCGCAAGGGTGATTTCGAGGAGTTCCAGAGGAATTTCAAGCCAGTGCACCACACCAACAACAGGCACTCCGGGGGGAAAGACTGGAGAGTAGAGGTCGACCCACCAATATACGCGGATCAGCTAAAGGGGGACTATGTCCCGCTAACAAAATATTTCAGGTGCGGCTGCTATGGACACTACGTCAGGGATTGTCAACTGAAGAATAACTCGTGCTACAGGTAAGGGGGGCTGGACCACAGCTCTAATAAGTGCAGGAGAGAGGAGAGTTGGCAGGAGTTCGTTGACAGGGTAAGGAACGAGGAGTCGTTCGGTATAGTCTACAGAATAAGTGCGGGAAAATGAAGCGAAAGGACGCATGCATGGCAATGGCACGAGAGGGGGTGCAAGCGGTAGCGTGGATGGAATCCCAGTCGCTGCTGTTAAACGACATAATCCGCAAAGATGACGCTCGAGAAGACAACAGATGGCAGGGAAGGGTCCGGAACGAAGTAGGTCTCGTTCCGGACAAGGAGAATACCGGGGAATTCAACATAGAAAAGGTCGACGTGATCATTGTCCGTCTCCCTCGGGGCAAAGCTCTAGGCCCCGACGGAGTTCTCTACGAAATGATTAGCGAGGCATGGCCTGTCGTCGGAGAAGCCATGCCTCACGTGTGGAACAAGTGTCTCAGCTTAGGCGCATTTCCTAGGGAATGGAAGATAAGCACGTTGGTCCTGCTGCTTAAAGGAGAGGATAAAGACAGGTCGAGCCCATCTTCATATACGCCGATCAGTCTACTCTCGGTATTCAGCAAAATCATCGAAAAGTTAATTCTGAGTAGGTTGGAAGTTAGCCTCGAGGGTAGGGGAAGCAGCAACCAATATAGGTTTAGGAAAAAGCGATCAACAATTAACGCACTTGAGAAGTGCAGGAGATTTGTAGAAGGAACGGAGGAGAAATATGCTGTAGGTCTCCTCTTGTACGTGAATGGAGCATTCGAGCCACCTTATGGTGGCCGGATATTCTGAGGGTCCTGAGAAAAAGAGGGTACCCGAGAAATCTCTATATTTTAATTCGAGATTATCTCACGGATAGGAGAGTAGTTGTGACAGAGGGGAATGAATGAATCGAGAGAGCTTGTGAGAGAGGATGCCCCAGGGGTCGATACTAGGTTCGTTCTTCTGGAACCTAGAGACAAGTCCGTAGAGCTCATGCTGAGCGGGAAGTTTGACCCGGAAAGGCGTCCGAGAAGTAGAATGGGCGATGGGAATATTCAGATGGTAGCCGAAGCCAGACATCTGGGTATACATTGAGAAGAGCGTATGTCGGTACTTCCTCATCTAAGAGAAGTCCGGAAAAAAGTTATTAAACTAGGGTCGAGTCTCAAGAAAGTCGTCAGAGCCAAGTGGGGACTTAACCACAGGAGCCTGACGATCTTGAATAGGGCGGTGTTGGAGCCGGTCGCACTCTACGGAGCAGAAGCTTAATGTCCGTGGAAGAAGTCTTCTGAATACCCAAAGGCAGCACGAGAGCTTACAGGACGACTTCCACGGGCGCATTGAGCGTCTTGGCAGGGCAACTGCTACTACAATATAGGGCGGAAGAACGTTACATCCTCAGGAGAATTCGAAAGGGAATGCCTACTGAGATAGGGGGATTCCAATATGATGGCAGCGTCGAGTCGACCACGCAATCCATCATCGAGGCTAGAAACCTAGCTCTGGACAGGTGGAACGGATCGTGGGGGTCGCAAGCGTAGTGAGGGTCACCCATGGATTCTTCCCCAGGGTGACCGAAAGGTTGCGGATGACGTGGGTCGAGCCATTGTACTGGGTTACCCAGTTCTTAACGGGACATGGAGACTTCAGGGCGAGGCTTTACTCAGTGAATCTATCCCATGAGCGCGAATGCGATTAGGGTGAGGAAGATACGAGTGTGCATCTGTTTACACGTTGCGACCACACAGAGAGAGAAAGGCGAGTGCTTGAGGGACACTTTCGAATGCTAGGGCTAGGTTGGTCGCCACAACAAGGGCAACTAGTAGAACGGGGAGTTTTTCAGCAGTTTCAGCGCTTCGCAGAAGCTGTACTGAAAGCAAGAGAGAATGCACGAATGGGAGATCGAATAGATGATTAAGTTCGAGTGCGAGTGAAGTCAATTTCTTTCAGGAGTGCCAGGAGAGTCTACCAGAACTCCATTTGCACAATGAAACCTGGGAGTATATCCTTGTGATATATGAAGCGCGCTACCCATGCGTTATCTCAAGGTGCCTCGGGCTCGGATGTAAGCCCCTCTCTCGGGAAACCGAGCGGGTTCCGAGATTGCGGTAGGACTTGCGGTCGCAGTGATACCAGGAGGTTGGTTGGGGAACACATTGGGTTCCGCGACCAACCGGGTAGCCTACACCAATAATGTAGGAAATCAGAACTAGACTGGCGTCCCTACCCCAAGGATGGACGAAGCCAGCTTCACTATAGGGCGAGTAGTCAGACGCCTTATATCCGATGATGCCTTGAAGGGTGGTGGCAACACGAACTAGAAGGGGGGAAGATATGCTTAATTGCTAGGTGCTTCTCCAGTTCCAATTCGAATGAATGTAACTTGTTCAGCGCTACATTTTATGGTGTTAGTGAAATTAATTATAGCTTGATCTATTTTGTCTAAGTCAGTTAGATAGCCTGGTGCTATCAGTTTATTGTTTAATTCAAGTTGAAATTATTCCCAGTCTACTGTCCCATTTATTAATCTTGTTGTCGGTGAACTGGCAAATAGTCTGAATCCATTTCAGTTAGAACTGTTTGGTGGATTGGTTTTGTAAAATTTTTATGCAGAATAATATCTAGCACATCTGGCTGATAATCTTGGCGGTAGGGATAATTGTATTGTCTGATGGAGCAGATACTTTATGGCTAAGGCGGATGTAAAATTATTTAATTTAAGGCCATCGGGGTTATTGACTCGACAGCCCCATATTGTGTTCTTACAGTTTAGATCTCCTATAAGTAAAACGCTATCATTACCTGTGAATATGTCATTGATGGCTTGTTCTACCAGTATTTTGTGTGTGTTTATAAGCTGTAATTATTTTCACGTTGGCACTGTTTTGAAGTTGCAAATTGATTCCGATAGTTTCCATACCTCTTAGGGTTAGTTTAGGCAACAAAGAGTGCGTTAGTTTACATTTAATAAAAACTGGTACCACACCGGAGACAATTAGTGCTACCCTATCATTTCTGTATGCTACATAACCTGGTATTTTAAAGGTTTCATTTTCTATTAAATGTGTTTCACAGACACAGGCTACATCAACATTATGTCTCACCAAGAAATTAATAAATGCAGATCTCTGTACTTTAATACCGTTTGCATTCCAGTTTATTACGGTTATGTTATGTATTGTCAATAATTTATTTTCATACACGTTGAAGCAGTGAAGGTAATAGCGTTAAGAGAATTGGCTTAGTTTGTTCTAAATGTGGTATGATTAAGTTTATTATTGCTTTGATAATTGTTCTTAAAATGTCTGTAGTATTTTCATTTTGATTTGTAGTAGTTCTTTGGGTTTCTGTGACGACGTTTTTATATGAACTGTGGTTTACTCGTCTCTGATATGAAATGTATTACAAAAGCTAAAAGTAATTTAAAATAAATTGCAATCATAATGTTTAACTACGAGAAAAATACAATGAGCTAATCCATAGGCTACTTTAAAGTAAAAGTTACAACAAAAGTATAAAATGGGTTGATTGTTCATTAATACATGCTATTGATATTATTTATACTGTATTTCTTCTTGAAATGGAGGCAAAGTCATCTCGGATATTTGTTTTAAATTCTTCCAAGCTATTTCCTAACTTGTAAACTTTGTCTTGGAAAGAAATTCAACTTTATGATATTTTTGGGTATGTTTGTAAATACAATTCCGTGGTTCTGTGAAATTCTATTGGAAATATAATACATTCTTCACACGACTCTTCGATAGCTGCAATGAGTTTGGTTTAATAGTTTAATAATGTATGCTAAAACTCTAATGTGGTGGCCATAAGGAAAAATGACCCTGTTGATGAAAATATAAACGTATTATTGTTTTAATTAGTTTACTATAAAGTTCCATTAAATGGTAAATTGAGAAAGTTCTCTTTTTTATAATATTTCTCCAACTATGAGACCTCTGCAGAAAATGAAAATCGAAATATCTCATTTTTGACGGTTAATTGAAAAACAATGACACATCATTAGCTTTTTAAAGTATTGTTTAACATTAAATTTAGCAGCAGTGCTCCAATTTATCCGATTGTGTATCCCTTATGAGTTATGGTTTCTAAGATCCCAATGCACAGTGGTACGAATAACTAATCTAGGTAGAATAAATTCAACTGTAATGCTACGTACACACGAAGACACTTTAGTGTCTAGATAAAGTCTATAGATCGAGTGTCGTCGTATGTACACCATCTAGAGCTGTGTCGCTAGATCGGACATTTAATATCTAGACATCGCTGTCGCAAGTTGGTAGACCGCTGTGGGAACACTTGTTTTTCGGGGTGTCGAGACTCGATCTAGGTGTACCGGCATGGTGGAAATTTATTGCCTAGAGCAGGGATGGCGAACGTTTTTCAATGTCCATGCCACAAACTTATAAATAATCTTTATGAAATAACTAACGTGCCACGCTAAAATTGTTTAACATAAATTATGATTCTTGTATTTTTCTCTTTTTTTGCTTTTTTTATTTTATATTTTTTCTTTTCCTTTCGCTCTCGAGAAAAAAATTATTATAATTCAATAAACAAAGAAAGAAAAATTTTTATTAAACAATTTTATTAATATGGTATGATTTTAAAAATTACATCTGTTATAATTTATTAAGAGTAATTTAAATATTTTACAAATAGACAAACATTTGTTTTTAATGTGATTTTTGTTGCTGCATATGAGATGTTTAGGATTTTATATCTGGATTATATTTGTTATTTTTAAAAGTACGCACCCAGAGCTTGATTCGTCCGTCATCCTATTTTTAAATTTATTTTTTTATAAAATTCATTTCAGAAAATAGTGACTCACATTTCTCTTTGCGATCCACTCTTTAACCCAGTTCCCAGTTAACCAAGTTTGCTTTTTATAATTGATTCTTTTTTTTTAAATACAATTAATAAACACTGCGGTTGCTAAACGACGTCTTGTTCTTGACATGGTCAAAGAATATAGGTTCTATTTTGAAGTGTCGGTGTCTACTGTTCAAGGCACGTGTGGATACATGGTAGAGAAGTCTAGCAACTTCAGTCTAGTGTTGCATCTAGTGACACTGCTCTACGCAATAGTTTCTACAAATACACCACACAGTGTGAACACACCGTAGAGCAATCTAGACACAAGTGTCGACATTTAGGTGTCTACGTGTGTACGTAGC
>JABXWE010003852.1:0-13792 GCA_014611495.1 Limonius californicus
GGTGCATGAGATGTTTCAAGGCAAAACCAAGGTTTTCTAATGCTATTATGGGCAATTTGCCTCAAGAGCGAATAACCCGCGCTCTACCGTTTAGTACTACCGGTGTTGACTATGCCGGACCTTATCTGATAAAGGATAAAAAGGGTCGCGGTTCAAAATTGGTAAAATCTTACATATGCCTTTTTATATGCTTTATAACTAAGGCAATCTATTTAGAGGTCGTAAGCGATTTGACCTCAGAGAGTTTTATTATGGCCTTACGAAGGTTTGTCTCAAGAAGAGGTAAACCTTCCAAAATTTTTTCTGACAATGGGGCTAATTTCGTGGGCGCTAATAATGATTTAAAAGAGTTAGGAAATTTTATTGAAAAAAACGCGTCAAATTTGGTAGAAAATATGGCCAATATGGGTGTACAGTGGCACTTTATACCGCCTTATTCACCTCATTTTGGTGGCTTGTGGGAGGCCGGTGTAAGGTCCACTAAGCATCACTTAAAGCGAGTAATGGGCGATTGTAATTTAACGTTTGAAGAGTTTGCAACTCTTTTAACACAAATAGAAGCTATTTTAAATTCCCGCCCTTTGTCCCCCATGTCCTCCGACGTAAACGACTTAAGTCCATTGACGCCCGGGCTTTTTTTAATTGGAGCCCCTTTGACTGCAGTCCTGGACGACAGCTACCAAGGAGTTCCTGCAAATAGACTTGCTCGTTTTGAGTTGGTACAAAAACTACAGCAAGACTTTTGGTGCAGATGGTCCAAAGAATATGTTTCAAATTTACAACAAAGGACCAAATGGAAGATATCCTCGCTAAACGTGAAGATCGGCGATTTGGTACTAGTAAAGGACGACAACCTCCCTCCCATGAAATGGCTACTGGGAAGGGTCGAAATTTTGCACGCGGGAAAGGACTCAGTTAACAGGGTAGCGACCTTAAAAACCCGAAATGGGATCATTCGAAGAGGTTTTCAGAAGTTTTGCGTTTTACCCACCGAAGAGACCGATGGAGTGGAGTGCTAGTGCAGTTAGCGGTTCAATCAGAGTTAGTGCGGTAGTTTCGGCTATTCCATTAGGCTTATGCATTATACAGGCTATTTTTTTTGTAAGCTATGCGCTTCCAAAGGGGGCGATATGTAAAAATGTACTTTTAGTTTTTAAATTTGATGTTTTTGCCGCCTTGCTATGCTGTTTCCTCCCTTCAGGTGTCGAAGAGGGTAATGACCCCTTGGGGTGGTGTGATCAGCCATCTGGTCGGCAGACGGTGTCTGAACTCGCTGCCAGTCAGAAGCTGCAGCCATGTTTTTCTTATGTTTATGTAAAATTTGTTAATTTTGATGTATTTACAAGAATAAACCAGCTTAATTTTCAATTGTTATTCTTCGAGCTATTCCAAAGTAACTGCGGAACTCGGGAAAACACAACAGGGATTTCAAAACAAGTCTTAAAAATATTGAACAATATTACAATCAAGATATCGATGTAAATGATCTAGAAAATGAATTAACACAATTTAAGGAAATGTGTAAATCTAGCAACATTGTTCCAAATCCTGAAAAAATGTTAGAGTTTTTAATCGAAACTAACACTGTCTCAACATTTTCCAATGTTGAAATATTACTTCGGATATATTTTGTCAATACCAATAAATAAATAACGCGTCAGATGAACGATCATTTTCCACTCTAAAAAGGGTAAAATCATATCTTAGAAACTCTTTGAACCAAGATAACTTATCATCTTTAGCCCTTCTTAACGTGGAAAATGAGGTACTAGAAAACGTAGATTCTAATGAAATTATAAACCAATTTGCGGAAATAAAAATGCTCCAAAGAAAAATTTAAATATCTTAATTTAATGCGCTTTAGGCTAGTAGGAATGTTGGTTTTGTATTTTTTTTTCTCTATTAAGACATTTGTGTTCTGTGTTGGTTCTATTATTTTATTTATTTTGTGTTATATCTATTTTTTGTTGATAAGATGTTGGTTTTTGGCAGTACTACTTATTGTTATTGTTTTTTGTTCTATTTCTGATACCAAGTTTTTCGCTTGCGCCGCTATTAATGCTTTCTTAATCCTACGAGGGGGCCCCAGAAGGTATATGAGCCTAGGGCCCACTAAAATCAAAAATAGGCACTGTATACTTGATCAATCCATAAGTAAGTTCACGCACATAATCTGTTTGTGTATTTGCTTTTTTAACATGGGTTTATTTGTGTTTAGTTAGTTGTCTCGAATAATAAAGTGCATAAGTCTACCTATCTTTAGTTACTCACTTCACATAAGTAATAAATCTATACCTTACTGATTAAATAAGATATTCAAATGTATACGTAAGAACCAAGGTGCGACTCTTCATAATGGCATTACTTAGATACTTTTGCGCCCTAAAGTGAGATATTATACACTCAATTTTTTTTTAAGACGCTTTTGTATTTAATATTTATAAAACATCAGCTTTAGATGGCATACAGAATAATTCGTATTAGCAAAACTTACCAGCGGAGAAAATGTTAAAATTAAAATAAAATATGAAATATTTGATAAACATTTTACAACTAAATAAACAATCACTAGCCATAAAATAAAACGAGCGCAACTACTAATGCCAGCAGTTTATTCAGAATGGAGCGTTGGTCGATCGCTGACAAAATAAATGTTAATAATGATAAATGAAATGTTTATTAAACGTGGGTCAATTTTACCAACTCAGTGCTAAAACAATTTGCGTAAGTCAAACCTAATCATACATGTTACCTGATCCAATAATTTCACAAAAAGTAGATCCATTTTGGACCTCTTGTTCCCCTTACTTGACGCCATGCAAGTGCTTTGTTTCGGGAGGTCCAAGTCCAGATTGAACTGTAGTGCCATGGAGAGAGAGAGAGAGAGAGAGATAGAGTACTTTCTTAAGGATCATTTAAAATCAAAGGTGTACAGTAAGCAGCAATTACAGCAATTGAAAAATAACATATTCAGACTAATTATTGCTGAAATTTTAGTACAATTATGCCAACGAGTAATGGAGAATCTTTTGAGATGTGCGCAATTGTGTATCAATCGCGATGGAAGATATTTTATTGACATTATATTCAAAACTTAAAAAAATATGTTATAAAAGTTATGTTTCTAGTTTAACTTAGAACTAAATATAGTATACTGTTTCAATTTGTTTCGTTCATATATACATTTAAAATAGGATCACTCTCAAGTTTACACAATTTATTTTAATATTATTTACGACTCCTTAATTCAAAACTTAAAATCCAGGCCCTACCCGGATTTACATTTTGTCCAGAACCTAAAATATTCTAAATCCGACACTGTTCCGAAAGTGTTGGGTATGGTACTTAAATTTGGCAACATTGTACTATTAGGCACGTTTTACCGCTTCTAACCTTACAAATGTGATATTTTTCCTTACCGCTAGTCCTAGATGATCTAGGCCTCTAGTTTACCATTTAACGTATTGTGAGAATAATGAATCTTATCAACGATGAAAAACCCAGAATAATTCTAGGTGAACACAAAGTAACCCAGGTATGCCGTTTAATTTACCCCATTGTATGCAGTTCCATTAACATAACAAATTTCAGAATTTACCATCTACTTCGACAGTGCTTGACCAATCTTTTAGTGCAAGAACCTTTAAAAAAGCTTTCCGTATAGTAATTGTGCGCTATGAAAAATTTGAAATGGAATTTGACTTAATTGGAATCCATCCATTTCTGGCAAATACCTTCCGCAGAATAATGTTAAGTGATGTTCCAAGCATGGCTATTGAAAAGGTGCATGTTTACAACAACACATCTATTATACAGGATGAAGTGTTGTGTCATAGATTGGGGTTAATTCCTTTAAGAGCCGATCCACGACTGTTTGATTTTAAATCCAATGGTATATTATCAGTCGGTTTTTATTCTCAATTTGTAATTTTTCAATGTTCTAGATGCTGAAGGGACTGAACAAGATACCTTAGAATTTGAATTGAAGGTGAAGTGCACTTGGAATAAAGATGAAAATAAAGATTCCTCAAGGGTTGATGATATGTATAAAAACAATAATGGTACGGATTGGAGCTTAATTACATGTTCTAAATAAATTTCTAGCCTAAAATTTCAAAGTTTGATAACTGTTATGTTTGATCTTATGGTTTACAAGATTATAAAATTAGTTACAATTACAGTATTTAATTGTTTTGTCGAAAGGTAACTTACATGTCTTTCTACAAATGTCAGTAAAAGTTTAATTTTTAACGTATGCTGACAGTGTCTAAAATGTGATTTTATGGCACTGGTGCTAAAAGTAATTTACTTTTAGCACCAGTGCTAAAAGTAAATGACGTGATTTACTAAAAACATTGGTGCGATATTATAAAATAATTAAGAAATTTTAAATAAAGGAATATTTATTTACTTAATTAAATGTACAGTTAGAGAAACTGCAGTTAGAATAAGTAATCTGAGGTGGATAGTGTTTTACTTGCAAACAAAACATTTTCTTCGGCGCTATCACGAGATTTGAAGTTACTTGTCAAGAAACAATCGATTTTCATTACCTTAGCAACAATAAACTTCATGAATAATTGGGTTTCAAAACGATATTTTTTCTACGACTATAATATAATGTATTCGTTACATATACCTTTTTAGTTGAAGAATGATAGATATTCTCCATTGCCGTTGGATTCTGTCTGTGGGTCGTGGGATTCTGTATCAGAATCCAATGGGCGTGGCATGTTAGCGCTTGGGATCTCCCACTTGTTTTTGAAGTAACTGTCAAAAACAGTTTTAAATTTTCGTATTCGTAAAAACAGTAAGAACTAGGTATGAATAATTCAGACAGCGAAAACGCTGAGATGTGTTTGCCACCAGAAATAACGGAAATCGCGAAAACGATGTGTAATTTACTGCCGAGGAAATCGCAGAAACAGTACACACGGCATAAAATCGTTGTGGCTAGTGAACCGATATACGTCCATCTAAAGCAAAATTTTTATTATACTGATTTGGACCAAAAATTGTAACTTCCTATGAAATAGTCGTAGAAAAAGTATAGTCTCCTACTCGTGTAGAATAGCTATTATTCACTCGGATGAGTGGCGAGTGACAGAATTTTCATCCTCGTGAATAATAGCTGTCATTCTACACTCGTTGAAAAATATACTATTATAAATTTAATAACGTAAGAAATGCATTGATTTGTACTTTTAATGGTGTTTGTAGCAAAAATACTGTATGATATATGTGTTAAAAGTGATTTTATTTTGTTCGAAGGGATGGGACTTCCCTTCTCACAAAATAAAATGTCACTTTTAGCACTTATAAATAACTATTATTACAATGATGAAATGAGTAATTGTTCTGCAACAGGCCTTCCTGATATTTTAGAAAAGTAAACAAATAGTGCAAGTCGCAGAACAAAACATTTCAATGTGAAATTTGTATTTTTTTTTAAAGTCTCCTTTTTTACTTTCAGTTATTGTGCCGAATAGTTTGCAAAATTTAATATTATAATTTCGCATCCAAATATTTTATGCTTGGTAGTTGCAGTATTTAGTTAATAGTCTGAAATATCTGGAAGCTACAGCAAACAAGACGCATTAGTTAACTATTTTTAGTTGCATTTGAATTATTGATAATATATGAAGCAAGAAATTATATCTCTTTTTTACAGTTGTGAAAAACAGGAGGTGACAAAATGGTTCAGTCAAAGATTTAATTAAAAATGGACAAAATATTTAATGATAAAAGAATAATTCATCCAACTACAAATAGTTAACTCTACTAATATAGCTGAGTAATAAGTAAAATACTACACAATTCTCTTTTTTAACTTTTAGACAAAGTTGCTGCCCTATATCTTGTGTTCAACTTGCAACTTCAAATTTTTTATCTATATTTTTTTAAATGTAATCAAATCGCAATGTTTATGTTTTATCTACATCTGTTAACACAATATAAATTAAAAATATCTAAATCATGCTAACAAAATTGTCTAGTCAGTACACAGCGTTTTTATAACAATGCAATATATTTTTCAGTATATTCAAAACACATAAAATGGTTACCAATAGGAAATCAAGCAGAAACAATTAAGCAAGCGGATGTTGGGCCTATAGATGATGATATATTAATAGCTAAAATGCGACCTGGGCATGAATTGGATTTAAAATTGATAGCTGTAAAAGGAATTGGCAGAAATCATGCTAAATTTTCACCTGTTGGTAAGCTCGTTGTTCTTTTACAGTTGTTCAGAAAAATCATCTCACTGTCTTAGTAATCAGACTGAAAACACTCTTTAGTTTATGTTGCAAATTTAGCCCTGTATAAATGGAAATCTACATATAAGAAAACTGCAAAATGTATATAGTAATTTGGAATTCAGAAGGAAAGAAAAGAGGACCATTCTCTTTTCTCTGTATATGTTTTCATATGTATAGAAAATGTTGTTCCATTTCCTTCTATTTGTAATTTGATGCATACCTAACTTTTAAATTTTTGTTTTCCACAACACTATAGGCGATTCAAGCTAAGCAATACGCCCTCTGGCGGAATTGTGATGAACTCCTGAAACACAGCGCTAATGACAATTCCAATATAATCATTTGGTTTTAATAAATTATTGTAAGCTGCATTCGTGTATTATAAAATATATTTAAGCAATTAAAACGTCAATACTTGAAGAATCGAGTTTCCCCCAAAGAAGGAAAGCAATGACAAAACGTTTTGCGTGTTTAATTGCGATTCTAAAAGCAAAAGGTGCCTTAACCTAGCTTTTCATTATTTTCCAAAAGCAGGAGCGAGAAATGTTGCAGTGGTGAACATATTTGGCCTAACTGAAATAATTGACCTCAGGATCTTTTAACCATTCGGGATAGAATCATTCAGACTTTCATTAAGTTGAAAAATAACTCGTCGTATGTTGTTTTAAGCCTATTGTTTGGTGGTTCATCTTCACAAACGTGTAAACCCATATTTTATACTATGTTGAATGTTCTGTACGTAGTACTTAGTCGTACAATTTATTTTCCTAGTCGTGATGAAATTTTAGCAAATCTACCTACATATTTCAGTATGTTTAAAAATGTTAGAGTCGTTATTGATTGTACAGAATTTTTTTTACAATGTTCTAATTGTCTGTGTTGTCGAATTGGAACTTACTCGCATTATAAATAGTATAATATAATATAAATAATAATTATATATAAATTATTGTCACTCATAATTACGGCCAAAATCGAACAAGAACAAAAAATACACAAATTCACTAAATCACTACACCGCGCAACGATTTATTTACAACCTGCTGGCGAGTGAGACTGTGTTTCACCTAAAACAGCTGATTGTGCGCGCGCGGGAAAAGTTAATTTGAATCGCCTATAGGACTTGAACATTGATTCATTTCCCCTTTGGTTTCTGTTGCCTTATCAATACTGTTAAGTTTATGTATACATTTTGTATTCACCAATTTTTTCAGCAACTTCATTTTACCGTCTACTCCCAGATATAAAATTAGTCCGAGAGGTAGAAGGGGAAGCAGCAGAGCGTTTGCAAAAATGTTTTTCTCCAGGAGTTATTGCTTTAAGGCATACAGAAGGGCGAACTGTTGCTGTGGTAAATAATGCAAGATACGATTCCAGTAGTCGAAATGTGTTTAGGTATGAAGACTTAAAAGACACAGTTGTTATGACAAAAGTGCAGGATCATTTTATTTGTAAGTGGATAAAATTGTATTAAAGGAAAAAGTTATTAAATTTTTGTTTTCAGTTACCATCGAATCAGTCGGTGCACTGGCACCTGAGGTGATCTTCTCAGAAGCTATGAAAATTTTAAAGAATAAATGTTTAAGTTTACTCAGTGAATTGGAACAATTGTAATATTAATTATAGTTATGTTATGAAAATTACAAATATAAGTTTGTTTTTACAGCGGGTGTTATTAAGTATCTATTTAAATAGTTCTTTTTCATGTGTTTCTTACCATTGGTACTTGTCATCCAGGTCTTGATTGATTAATAGCAGGGTTTTGAAGTGGGTTAGCTAGCCCGGTTTGCACTTTGACTCTATGGCCTTTTGAGGGCCCCCAATTCTTTCAAACTAGATCTGCGTCCTCAATGAGTTGCAGGATGTTTTTTACAAGGTTTTAAATACGTCATAAACATACGAATAATGCAAAACTTTCAAAGACATATCTACAAATATCTCATAACAAACTTATGTAATGGGTTTAAGTATCGCTTAGGTTTTCATTTTTATGTCTACTGTTTTTTTTTTTTTAAGTTTTTGTGGGAGCTTGTGGTTTCGTAAAGTTTGGAGGGTGCACATAGATTGAAGTTCCCAAGTGTGTTTTTCTGTAGCTTTATTATATTGTATTTTTAAAGTGCAATTTTTTCACTGTGATTTTTGGTGAAACCGACATTTTAGAAATACAGTCACTTCTCCACTTACGACGGGGTTCGGTTCAGCACCTTCAGACGTGAGGCGAATTTCATGCAAAATGCCAGAAGCGTGCAAGATATATGAATGATATACCGGGTGCCCGAATTTCATAGGGACAACATGGGTATCTTTCTTATTATTAAAGATAGAGATTTGGTTAAACAGACAATGTTGTGCAGGTTTGAATGCTGATTGAAATTCCGTTGAGAAAAATGTTAAATTCCGAATAGTTTAGAAATTATTTCAAAAAATCTGAAAATCGTGATTTTTAAAAAGTCGAATATTTCCGTTATTATAAAAGATATGAAAAAAATGTTTGTATGAAATTACTTAATTTGATGAGACAAAGCTAAAAATCAGCTCAAAATAAAATTCAAGATGGCGGTTTCCGAGATATCAATATAGATTTTCTTATCTTAAATGGACGCCATATTGTTTTTTCACATGGGTAAATAGAATTTTTTTTCTCTTTTCAATGATCTATAACAACCTATGTCTGAATACAAATTTATAAAAATATTAATTGTTTTAATTCTAAATAAATTAGGCCGGAATAACAATGGATAATAAAATAAAACAAAATTTATTTATAACAGGGAACTGTAATACAAACTCAACTACAAAAACAATAATCAACAATATTAAATTACTCAAATAATCCACCATTGTTTGCAATGCAAAGTTGGCACCGTTTCTGAACATTATTAATTACTTTACGGATAGTATTTCCATTAATACTGTGAAATGCCTCAAGCACTGCTTCCTGCAATTCTTCAACATTGTTGTATGTAGGACCATAGGCTTTATTTTTAATGGTGCCCCATGAAAAGGTATCACAAGGAGCCAAATCAGGTGATCTTGCAGGCCAACGTACTGTTCCATTAGTTGCAATTACCGTCTCATTAAATCGCTTATTTAAATAGTCCATAATGGCACGAGTATTATGCGAAGGACACCCATTCTGTTGAAACCACATCTGTCTAGCAGTTTCTAGTGGCAACACACTTATCCACATTAGCACAAGCTAAAACTAATTCTTCCTTTTCTGCTTTATTCTTATTGTACGTCTTTTGTCTTGCTGCAGCAAACAAACCTGAATTCTTTAGATTCCTGTCTAATCGCAATATCAGGTAATCGCCTTTCTGGATATTGAGCTCCATATGTTGGACGTGCAAGTTCTATGTTCTTGTAGCATATACGTACAAAATACAATATATTTTTCAAAATTTTCCAAAAAATTGCCCAGTACCAATTTAAAATTTTGAGGTTACGTTAGATAACTAAAAATTTGCGTAAATGAAATTGGTTTTATTAAGTGCCAGTGAAAGTGTTTAAATTGTCATGAAGTTGCGGCAAATGAAATTGGGAGATTTCGTTTTATTTTTCATTTTGAACAAGTGGGATTTGGGGATGGATTCTTAATGAGCTCTCGAACTGCACCTTTTTGCTAATTTGGCCATCTCTCTATCTCGTCAAATGCAGAAGTTGCCCATGTTGTCCCTACGAAATCCGGGCACCCGGTAGTTTTGACGAGAACTAAAAAATTAATACATTATTAAAAATTTTTTACGAAATTTTTTCGTCGTGCTAATGGACGTAAGTCGAGGTGGTTGTAACTCGAGAAGTACCTAACTGTATCTAAATTTGCAATTTCAGCAAATTGAAAAAGCCAAATAAAGTGTAAATACCTAATAAAAATAACATATGTCTAATAGTATCCAAATCCCTATAATACCCTACAACATTGTCCTTTTTTAAAAAATGTTTATTGCTGCAGTTGTACAACCGTTATGAAATTTTAAGTTTATATTCTCAAGCAAAATTATAAAGGTTCCATGAACAAACAGAACATGAAAGAACAGAACACGAATTAACAGAACATGAAAATAGAGAACAGCGAAAGAAAAGGACACTGAAAATACAGAACACTGGAAAAAGACAACAACGCAAAAACATAACAGAGAAAAAAGAGAACACTGAAATAAAAGAACCTTGACAAAATAGAACCCTGAACAATGAGAACAGGAAAAATAAAAAATTAAATTAAATTAAATTAGAAATGCTAATCGTACGAAAGCTTAAAGACGTGATTTCATATTTCTATCCTTCTCTAGTCCTTTCGTTTGTAATTTTTATGAGAAACTTATTGATTATTTTATTATTATTATTTTAATTTATTCTCAGATTTGAGTATTTATACTTTCTGTTCGTCCTTCTGAGTAAATAAACCATTATTATTATTATTACTAGTATTATAAACATATAATATAACTTATAATACATTAAAATTATTATAATGCATTGCACTGCAAGTTTGCCATTCGCAAAAACCTCAGCTTATCGTCATAATTTTCATACTTTTGCACAACGGCTGCCACCTGATTGCTTAAATTCTCGTACTTCTTCTTCTTTACTTCTCGGCGACCAGTTTGTGCATTGGCTAGCAATAAACGTTGGCAAGCAATATCGCGCCTTAATCCATCCAGCAAATTTCATATGTTAGGATGGCTGCAGTGGAAGATGGAGCTCAAAGCATTGTGGAAACCTTCACAATAATTTGTTGTTTTTGGGTTTCTCTCCGCAGCGGCTTCGAAATGGTTCCACAATGCGGTAGGAAATTGCGGTGATCGTTCTGCAACGCCTTATATATATGTAGAGAAGAAATACGTCAACACGTCGTTGTAGTTATCATCATCGGGAAATGTTGCAGCAAGGTCGTCCTGTGCTGGTACAAACGACAGAGCAGCCAGAGACTTAAGTATTAATTTGACGTCCATGTCAGACTCATATTCGGTTTTCAAACCAGCACCATTGATTTTCCTTAGCAAACTCTGAGGCAGATGGAAGTAGCAACCGTTAATTTTCTCTTCCGGGAACGCAGTCCGAGCAGCAAAAATACATGCTTTCTCAAAGTCAATCAAAATCTTTTGGGGTGCTATATTGGGCACCAATTCTTTCAGAATTGTGAACATGCGATGGTACGTGTCGCTGTTCTTCTTTTGCAGCAGAAAGTACCTAAATGCAAGGTGGATAGGAGTTGCCGACCTTAGCATGCCACGTATATAGTTGGTAAAACATGCTGGAGGCTTTGTCAAATGTTTCGTCTCCATAGATAACGGTCTTATCCAGTTCCTTTAACAGCTCACCATTCCCAGTTACCAACATCCTATCTTAATCGTCCGCTCCTGTGTCGTACAAAATTAAGTTCGCATAATTTTCCGCGATTGGAAAATTTGTAGTGGTGGAATTCGGAATATGTTTTCTTATGGTTGAAAAGATTTCGGGTTATGGAAGATTGCTTTGGCAAATGTTCCAATACATCGCAACTAACGTTAGTTAATGCATGTCCCAATACATTTCTTGGAGTTGCGCCAACTGCCTTCATGTTCTGCTTCATCTTGGCCATAATAATGTTGGCCTGCGCTACTTGCAGTTTGGAATCATGGCAATGTTGTGGAACCTCACCAATTATGTTGTCTTCCTGGGACCTTAAGAAGGCCTTACACTTAGTCGAAAAGTAGACTCTGCACCTCCATGTGATGACTCCACCTTCGTTCTCTCTGTACTTGATATATATTCATACCCCTTGTACAGAACAACTCTATTTCCTTTCTGCGTCACTGAATATTCCATTATAATGGATTCGTCAAAGAAGTATCAAACACGAAGCGCAAAATAACACTGGATAAAAGGAGAATTATTGCAATCATTATATAGTTCGCTTGTTTACCACCTGATGATTGTATAAACCCTCCGAGAAACTACAGGTCACCTGCGCGCTTATGAGGGATTAATATTTCTACCTAACTACAATAGATTTCTTATTTAATTCTAGGTATAATTATCTAAACTGGACTTTTCAAACCAAAAGTGCCGAGAAAGGGATTAAAGAGAGGTAGGTACTGTAGTGGATCGTATTTGCCATTATGTTTATATTATTACAGCCAGTTAAACTTTTGGACATTATGCTCATAATTTAAATTTTTAATCACGTAAATATTTCATTTTAAATGTAACTGCTAATGGATTTTAGACGGCGGCGCTTGTAAATCACGCCTATTTATTTTGGAAACGGCCGTTTCTTAAAACGTGTTTATTTTTGGGTAAAGGGTCTGTCCTTTACGAGTAGACATAATTTATGAGGGCAACGATCTTAAAATAAATATCCACTTTCATGTACAATGAATGGAATTATACAGCAACTACACATTCGATAGTTGAATGTTATAATTCCATATTTAAAATATTTGTTTGCAGCGTCTTTCTTTCAGCTATTTATTGCAGGTAAATAGGATAACAATATGACTTCGAATTAGTTGATCTCAAATGCGTAATGTACGCCATAACAGCTGACTTTAGCGCGGTCTGTTGTTGTGATAAATGTTGGTTTGGGTTAGCCACAACTTGCCTAAATTATTACTTTTTTGTTGAACTAAACCCTCACGTGTTAATTCAATACTAGATTGTGGGAGTTATTTATTTGGTTTAGTTCTTCAGATTTTTAACAGCTAGTAATTTATTTTTATACTAAATTATGGGGCATATTTATTTGGGATGGGCCTTCGGATTTTTAATAGAAAAATAGCTTGTTTTTGCGAAAAGTATTAGTTCTGGATTTATGGGGCCATAAAATTGGTGTTGTTCCTAAAAATGGGGTGCACGTGCAGTGGTTCTCACGATCCACCACCCGTTTTTGGCCTATAAAAGCAGAAATAAGTTGTTCTGAAAGGATCATTCTTGATTCAACCGTCAAGAAGCACTAGCAGAACAGGTAACCAAAGCTTCCCCTGTATATTGCGCTGGAGGAAACTCGGCAGCAGCTGCAGGTATCCAATCATCCCCTTGTATAATGCGCTAGAGGAAACTCGACAGCAGCTGCAGGTATCCAATCATCTCCCTGTATATTGCGCTGGAGGAAACTTGGCAGCAGCTGCAGGTATCCAATCATCTCCCTGTATATTGCGCTAGAGGAAACCCGGCAGCAGCTACAGGTATCCAATCATCCCCCTGTATGTTGTGCTGGAGGAAACTTGGCAGCAGCTGCAAGTATCCAACCATCCCCCTGTATATTGTGCTGGAGGAAACTTGGCAGTAGCTGCAGGTATCCAATCATTCCCCTGTATATTGCGCTGGAGGAAACTCGACAGCAGCTGCAGGTATCCAATCATCCCCTTGTATATTGCGCTAGAGAAAACCCGGCAGCAGCTGCAGGTATCCAATCATCCCCTTGTATATTGCGCTAGAGAAAACCCGGCAGCAGCTGCAGGTATCCAATCATCCCCTTGTATATTGCGCTAGAGAAAACCCGGCAGCAGCTGCAGGTATCCAATCATCCCCTTGTATATTGCGCTAGAGAA